>JAKUAI010000040.1:0-114043 GCA_030674695.1 Diutina mesorugosa
GGTGGGTAAGGAATGGGGGGTGTGTTGCTACCTAGCGTTCCTAGTTCGCAGCACCAATCGTCTGAGGCAGCGCACGTGACACAACTTTTAGCAGTTACCAACAGCCATTTACGAGCCCCCAAATCACTGGCAATTGGTCTCAAAAAGGCTGGTTTGGATGAGTTTTATGCAATTGGTTTGATGCGTGGAATTTTTAAGTTCTTAGTGGATTCGATACGGTGGTCTGAGCCGCTACCACTGATTGCTGGATCGCTCCTTCCCGATCGGGGAACTGTCACACTCACGGCTTCCGCGCGTACCACTCGCTAACGTCAGGGAACAGAAGCCGATAAAGGCCTCAGAACTCCACAAATTATCTACCATCCACTCAGTTGTGAGGCTGATATGACATGACTGGATTCAAACTCAACTGCTTACACTAACCCTGCTTGGTCAACTCCTACATTCTGTGGTTTGTCTCTTCCGCTGCTCAGTATGATTTTCACAGCACCGGCTTTTTTCGTCACTGGGTTTTTCACAGCTCCGTGCCAGCTAACCACACAAAAACGTGGCAACCCGCACTGGGCGTCTAGTGAAAAATCAACCAGCACGATCTAGCCCTACTAGCAACAGAACTAGACCTGGTCCAGACATATCTAAAACTTACCGGTAAGCTCCAATTTCCCTGAATTATCGTAATATAGATGATATGGCTGGATAACGGGGCTTAGTCGTAAATATTTACGGTGTGCTTGGCGGCGGTTTTTCTGCCACGGCTACACCGCGCGCGGGGGCCTTGAGAGCGTACCACACCTGCCACGAGTCCTTTCACCACGCTCCACCATAACCGTGTCTCCCGTGATTTGACATGGCGTCACACTCTCCCGTGGCCGAGGCCGCGGCCTACATCGCCGGCTGGTACACGTTCCTGCTCGTCCTCTCCGTGTACAACAAATGGATGTTTGGCGACGTCGGGCTCGACTTCCGCTTCCCCATCCTCATCACCGCCTGCCACCAAGTGGTCCTTTGCGGGATATCGGCTCTAGTCCTTTACCTTATGCCTCAGCTACGGCCGCAGCACGCACGTACCAATTTCGCCCAGATGTTCGTCATCGATGCCAAAGCCTATTTCACCCAGATCGTCCCCTGCTCGGTAGCGCTGGCGGCCGATATCGGTTTGTCGAACGTGCTGCTCAAATTCATCCTGCTCAGTTTGTATACCATGCTCAAAACGCTGTCGCTCGTGTTTGTGCTCATATTTGGTCTCCTCTTCCGCCTTGAGAAATTTAACTGGAGACTCGTGGTGATCGTCGCCATCATGACGGTACTGGTGGCGATGATGGGTAAGACCCCTGAGGCTGGCTCTAAGCACGATCCGGTGGGGGTCATCTGTATTTTGGTGGCACTGTGTATGCTGGGCCTCCGGTGGCTGCTCACCCAGATCTTGCTTAAACGCAACCATAACCCTTACACTAACACGTCGTTTTCAACTATATTCTACGTGCTGCCTGGAATGGCACTTCTCTTATTTGTGGTGGGGTTATTCGCCGAAGGATGGGGTGATTTCGTCGGCGCCGAAGTATGGCAAGATAAGGGGGTTGCCCTTACGCTTGTGCTCATGCTCTTCCCCGGGGTGTTAGCGTTTGCCATGACCTACTGTGAGTTCATGCTTTTAAAAGTGGCCCAGGTGTTGACGATGCTGATAGCGGGGATGCTCAAGGAGGTGTTGACCATCGTCGCCTCCACCGTGCTCTTTGGCGACAAGTTGAGCGGGCTCAACGTTGTGGGCCTTGTGCTCACTTTGGCCGACGTGTTGTGGTACAATTTGTACCGCTACCAAGTGAAAGACAGCGACCCCGACCCCACCCCGATAACCTACGTCGCCATCGACCACAACGAACCCCGCTCGCCGAGACCCCTGGTGGAAATGAGAAGACTCTGACATCAACCACACGATTGTTAAGAAGTGGATTAAATGACCAATCATCATGATTTAGATAGAGACTCCCTTTGGAGTATTAATAGACACATGATACTGATAACATGAAGACTGTAATCAATTTTAGTTTGAAGTTCTCAACGAAAAGAGTACAGTTAAGACTTTATTTGAACAGTAAAGCTGATTATTTAGTGCTTGGTCTACGTGAGTTTAAAGATCGCGGCCCGAACCTGTAACCTTGGACATCACACGACCTTTTCTGTGCTTTGAGTCCGACACACATTCCCTATTGTGAAGGTAGAAATGCATGCGACTGCCGCATTTTAACACGAGCACGACCTCCCATTGGCGTAACCAGTACAAATTTAAGAGCGGGCACTTGTGAGACCTAAGCAACTGATCTCATCGATGTAGTGTCGTATTTATTCATTCACCTATCACACCTCCTCATTCGCTAATTTGTGCCACCCTCTTAACACCCCCTTTCCGTGTTAATGATGTCGCTGTAGCTAATAATCTGGCGTCGCTTTAGCCTACAGATTGTGGGGGTGGACACTAGCAACCATAAATAAAACTGTATGTCTAAGGGGCGGTGGGGGTGGCCTGATTATGGTAGCCTGACGATGACACTGTCAACTAAAAAAAAATGAGAATAATCCCTTATAAAATGGCTAGTCTTGGCTATATGCGACTTCGGTCGTGGCGGTGCTCCTCACCCAGCTCACTCTGACCAGATGTCTCCCTATAACATCACCGTTCAAATCAATCCGATTATAGTCTAACTGTATTCCTGCCTTCGAATTTCGGTGGTACCTTTGGTGCTAAACTTTTATAGCTGCCTTGGGAGGAGTATACCTTTCCAAAGGAGTCCAGTAGAGCGGCTAAGTACAATTGACTACGCCTCGTTTGTGCCAAGGTTTACGGACACGCCGGAGTAAACACATCTTACTAAATCGAACACATCTTACTAAATCGAACACGTACTCTACACTCTTCAGTCAGCATTAATTATCATTAATTATAGAGGGGTTTCGCGTACCTCGCTGATTTACACGTCGATGTTGGAGTTGTCATCGCATGGTTTTTTGCGGGGATAAACGCCGCACGTGACCCGCATTTTTTTAGCCTCATGCGAATTTCGTCCCACAAAACCGTAAACCGACAGACTCACCCCCACAAACACACACTCCAGACACCAAACACCATGATGAAGTGGGTGTACGGCTTCCCCTTATTGGCGCTAGCGCTGGCTCTCGGCCACGAAAACGAAGGCGACGACCTCGACTCCACCTCGCGCCTCCCCACATCGGTATGGGTGACCACCACCATCGCCGGCGGCGGCCTTGCCACCGTCCAAGTGCAATTCACGCAGACGTTTGCTCCTGTGGCGTCGTCGGCGGCGGAAGTGCCGCTGGGAGAGATGGGCTTGGGCACGATTTCCGGCTCCGTCGGCGGCGACCGTGTTTATGAGACCACCACCATTGGCGGCGCCGGAGCCGCCCTGGTGATGTGGGGCGGCGCCGCCATGGTCCTCGGCGGCCTCTTGCTTTAGATAGACAATGAATTATACCGGGCTTTGAGCCTCATCAGTAGCACAAATGTACTTTAATCAATGGATGACGAAACTTAGGATTTAGGCTTCAGTAGTCGTAGTGGCAGTGCCGTTGTGGTCACCGTTGGCCACGGCATCGCCATTAGCTTCAACTTTGACGTCTGTCTCTTCAGATTTGACTTCAGAAGCGCCTCCTTCTTCTTCGTCAACTTCAGCGGATGGCGTAGATTCTGGTTGAGGAGTAGGGGTAGGGTCAGGGTTTACCATCATTTCAGGACGGTTAATGGGTACAGTAAACCCAAGAGACAGTTTGAGCACGTCGGTGATGCGATCTCTCACTTCAGGGTAAGGGAACTGAGGCTCAGGTAATCTCGCCAATACCACAAGCCAGCGCATCAACGACAGCTTAGCGTATACGGCTTTGGGGAACTCAGGTGTAAGAAGCTTTTGAAGGTCATCCAACGCTGCTAATGCCGGTTGAGGGTCAATTTGGTACACTTTGGCGTCGTCTTCGCTCTTGACCGCGGGGTGCTCTAAGTCCACCACTTGTTTAAGCACTTCGGCACTTACTTTATGGAACTGGTCGTTAGCACGGGCAATGCGAGCCAGGACTTCAGTGGCCAGGCCGATTTCGTCGTCAAATAACTGCTTTTGTTCGGCTTCATCGTCGAGGATATAGTCGCCATTAGTCTTATCGTAGACAAATAAGTCGTCAGTGCCCCAATCGTCATCGTAGCCAGGGAGTCTAGGGGTTTCTTCCTTCTTTGCAGTTTCCTTTTTGGTGGTTTCTTTCTTGGTGGGCAGTCTTTCCAGGCGTTTGCGGGGAGTTTTAGTGGTGGCGGCTCTCTTTCTCGGGGTACTTTCAGTAGTGGCGGGAGCTTTACGCTTTTTCGGACTGGGGTCAGTATCGGTAGCCATTTCAAGGATTTCGTCATCAAGTTCAGCGGTAGGGTCAGGCTGGAGCAGCAGGCCATACATGGCAAACAATTCCATCTCCGGCGGGTCCAACGCCATCGCAAACGCCGACTCAAGCATGTTATCTTTACGTCTCTTGCGCAGCGACGCGTCAAAGTGGTCTTGGATCATTTCCTGGCTCAAATGCTTCAAGTCGCTCGCGTGGATCCAGATATACGTATCGTCGCTGAAAAACCGTACTGGTACCGCCGGGCCTTTCTTCTTCAGCGTTCTCGGCTTCAATTTGGCCACGTTGGCCGGGAGCACTTCCTCACTGAGTACCATGGCAGGCCAGGAAGGGTAGCCTTTCACTTTAGCAAGCACCACGTCTCGCGGCGCAAACGGCGACTCGGGAGCTTCCTGAGGCTCTGAGGCGTAAGGAGCTTGTTCGGTTTGTTCTTCGCCGGCTTTAACTTCATTATTGGGGTCATTGCTTTCAGGGGCGGCGTCGCCACCAGCGGAAACCGAGGTGTCCACATTATCGCCGCCCTGGTCAATTTTCGAGTCCTTGGAGTCAATCACTGGATCAGTAGCAGCATCAATGGCATCGCTAGTGGTAGTCACACCGGTAACCGGGACTTCGTCGGAGGACATGGGACGATGGTGTGGGAAACGATTGGGTGGCAATGGGCTTAGCGTGAGACGGTGAGACCCGAGCGCCGCGCTACGTTAACCATGGCCAACGTGGGCAGGGTAACAAAAAGTGGAAGCCGTGAATTGGGCTATTGAGTCGATTTAAAAGCTACTACAAGTTGACAATTTGCATTCAGTTGATGGCGATACCGTGAATTGCTGCCGTTCAGTACACGTAGACGGTGCGATGTCCCCCTTGGGGGCACCCAAAGGAGCCACAATGGCGACGACAACTTCGAATTTGATGGTTGAATTTCAAACTTTAGGTTCAAAGTGACCGAAATAGGTTAATTTTTCAACTGAGTGTCTGTGGGAATATTCGTTTAAAGAGCCTTGTCTTCTCTTCGTCTACGCGCATTACAATACTTGTGGGAAGGTTAGTACTCCGAAGAGAGACGATTGTTCTGATCAATAGACGTCGACATTGGTTTCAAGGTGCATGGTATTATTATGTGTGTCATATCTCGTTACTCATCACTCAAGGTCACTAGGCTTAGTCGTCGTGTGAGCTTGCTCCGGTCTAGTCAACTCAGTAGCTTCAGGCTCCGTAGCCGGAGCCGCGGTAGTGGCTTTAGCGAAGCTGTCCATGATCGGTGCATCCACTTCCGGAGCCAGCGTCACGTCCGTCGGGTGTGATTTATCCTTGATCCACCCATCTTTCAACAGACCAACAAACTCCGATACATCGGCTAATAAACCCGTGGGACCGGAGGCGAAAAACAGTTTCCCTTCTTTGGCATTGATCCACTGTTGGTGGTCGATGTCTTCCTCCTCACTAGCAATCAGCATCCGGTCGATCTCGTCGTTCTCTTTGGCAATGACATCACGCGAGAGCATCGGCGTCAACATCCGCGAGAACCCAGAGCCCTCCATATCAATATCGTCATCGCCATCGTCATCACTGGCTTCGTCCTCAGTGACAGACTCAATGTCAGTATCTTCGGGTAAGTCGACCATTCCAAAGTGTTCTGACACCACGTGATCAATCACTGGCCACCCATACGCGTTAGCAAAACGACGTCTGACCACGATATTATTATGGGCATCGGGTTTAAGCTTAACAATCACTTTCCGCCACAGCATGTTGCGGTGGTACTCTCGAGCAATGGCTTCTTCAACGTCATCTAAGTTGAAATCAACTTTATCCAAGATCTTTTGCATTTCCCGTTTCGCCAGCTCGATATAGCCGCTCTCCCCCTTTTTCGATGACGCCAGTGATTGATTATCATCATCTTCGTCATTGTGTACGGGAGGTAAATCGGCTTCGCCATAGACTCGGTCATGGAGGATAGGATTATCCCGGTAATCAGGGTCATTGATGTACCTCATGGACGGTAAAGGTGGAAGCAAAACGTTAGGAAACGATTCAATAATCGACAGAGTGGGGATGCCTTCAATCTCTGCTCCTGACTGGTTCTCCACTTTAGTTTTCATGCCATTATCTGCTTCCACTTGGGGACCAGAACGGGGCTCCGACAGCGCCTTTTGCGGCATTAAATACGAGATAATCAGTTGCATGGAGAACGTACCCGATGCCGAATTTGGGTTACTGGGTACTTTAGCGATTTCGTAGCCATTAGCGCCGCTTTCCTCTTCGGGACGGGCCTCGGTCTCGTTGTGGTTATAGAGCTCGACAAGCTCGTCGTAGTCCAAATATAAGAGTGCCAGGGTTCTTAAAGGGACAATGCCATCGTTGATTGCATTGGCATACACGGTACGCCGCACAAACCGTTTAAGCACGTGGTGAGTAGGACCACCAGGTAAAAGAAGCAAAAGCGGTTTGTTATCGTATTCCACTTGTTTCAAACCCAAGTCCTGACCGGTTTTACCCACCACGCCAGCATTAAGCGCCAAATTAACGTATATGGGGTTCTCATTGGCCACCCCTAAAAGCGGCAGGGCAATGGTGACAAAATTTATAGGGGTGATCTTCTCAAAAAACCACAGGAAATTGGTATGAAGATAAGCAATGGCAAACGTCTGTACCAAACCACCGAGAGAGTGGCCGACAAATGAGATTTTCGCCACTTTATTGTCCATGAACATCAGATTGGTGGTCACCAAATCGATGATGTACTCGGCCACTCGACTTCCCAAGTACTTAATCCCTCTCTCCGTCTTACCAACATTACCAAAATACGCTTTAACACAAAGATTATCATTTTTTCCCACGGTGTCGATCTGTTCCTTCAAATACATCAAATCCGCCGATGCCGTCAGATGGAGACCGTGGGTCAAGATGACTAAGTGGATGGGACGTGTAGGGTCAGGCAACGGAAGGTTCCACAAGTCTAGCGAGTTGTTGTGGACGACATGGAGCATATTCTTCTCGCCCAAATGGCCCCTTTCCTTGGACGACGAATCATCCTTAAGCACCTCCTTGGACGTGCCAATCGAGATCTCCATGTCAATCAGCACTGCGGGATTAAACAAGATCTGACTGACGACGTCCACCGTCCACCCGTAGCGTGGTTTCATGATATGGCAACTGAGCTCACAGTAAAACAGCTGGCCCGGCAACAACTGGGGCTCAAACACGGGCTGGTCGGCGGTGATGAAACACTTGTGTCTGGGGTCGTATCCGTCTTGGCGGCAATCGACATAGAGCACGTAGGGCCCCGTGAGGTACGCGGCTCGTAAAGCGATCAGCTGGGTGTTCTTCACTTTGAGCCATAGCAGGGGGGCGGGGAACGTTCCCGGAGTGTAATTGATGCGGAATCGCTCGTAGCCGCCGGCTTTCACCGTCTGGACCTCCCGGTATAGCACTTGCGGCTCCATGGCAACCGTCTTGGAATTGTATGCGACTCGTCTCTAGCGGTGGACAAGCAACCTGATTTGGCGTGCGGCGATGTACAAATGTGACACAAACCTGGTGTTTGTAATTCAGGAAATCAAAAGGTAGTGGTGTGGTTTTGGAGAATGTTGGTGGGTGGGAACGCAAAAAGTTTACGGGGTGTTCGGGTTTGTGATTGACATGTGATTGACGGCTCCAACGGTTAGCGCGTCCAAAGAGAAAAAAGAAACTCCGGTACGGGGAATCGAACCCCGGTCGCGGCATGGAGAGTGCTGAGTGATAACCACTACACTATACCGGATTCTGGAATTGTGGTTACACAAAGTGGCTCAGCTTCGACAAGGTTAAGGCAACAAAAATCGACAAACTCACTCAATTTTGGACTTATTGTGCTTTTTCGTGTACGTCGTCTATTCATTAAATCGTAATTTGGTTTTGGTAGCGTTTCACGCACCGATCGCTGCAGAATTGGAAGCGAATGGGGATGTTGCGTTGTTGTAAGATGTCCCACCATTCATATACCAGTGCCATTGGGTCGACAATAAGCACCTCACATTGGCTACACCGGTCCTGGTAGTGTCGACACCATATCGCCCGCGAAATAAGCTCGTGGTACATTGGATCCATCGCCCGTTTCCAGTCTTTGGTGTCAGCGTACAGAGCATCAAACTGAGCTAAATGGTGGAGGCACCACGTTTGAAGCAGCGGCACCGGCGTTTGCGGGCGATGGTACTCGATTTCCCCTCGATACCGGCGACAAAAAGTTGGTTTCTCAGCTGGTAAGGGGACTTCAGAGGCCGTATCGGGGACAGGTAACCACGGATTAGGACCGGAGCCAAATTGTTTAAGATTCGGGGCAAGGTGAAGAAATTGCCAGGGAAGCCATTTAATACGGTTGGCAGCAAGGTTTAAGTCCGTCAAATGAGTCAACTCGCCGATTAATGGCGGGATCGTCTCGATCTTATTGTGGCGTAGACCCAACACTTCAATCTTCTTGAACTGAAACAACAGCGGCTGTAAGGAACGAAGCTGGTTATTACTGGCATAAACTTGGAAATGGGCATGCGAGCCGATCACGACAAGGTCCTCCATGTCGGCAATCTCGTCGGGGATATCCGTAAGCTCCATCCCTTCTAAATCCAATAGAGGGTTACACTCTTCGAACGCGGTCATAATTCTCTGGCGGGCTTTATCCAAGCTGATCTGTAACAGGTGAGGGTCCACTTCTGAAGTGGGCGCCTCCTCAAGCGGCTTATACCGGTTGAACCGATCAATACCGAAATCGGCATCCAGCGACGGCATCATCGCTCGCAGCGGCGGCCGCGGTCGCAGCAGTACGGGGTCATCATGGTCAGGCAGAGTAGGCGGGAAATTGAAGTGTTGGCTAGTGAATTCGTCATATTCCAGCGCCAATACCGGGGGACTTGAGGGAGGGTAGATTGTATCGGGGGTTTCCACATCATCTGACGGCGGCACTTCAGCTAAGTTTTGCCGCTTATGATTATCGTGTTCGCTGTAACTGGTGAGCTTTCTCTTGAGTCGAGGAACCGCCGCTACCAGCAGTGGCAACGGTACTCTTTTTGGCGGCCCCCCAACCATTTGCGAGTTGCGGGCCAGATCCGGGGTCCGGGTATGGAAACTGGAGCTTGCGTTGGCATCAATCACTTCTCGTGGTCTTGGTGAAGTGTCGTAGGCTATGGATGCCTCATCGCCACCCTTGGTGTAGGCAAAGGGAAGCAAGGGCGTGTCCTTGTTCATCAATCCTGGTGGGGTACCGAAAAAGCGAGCGCCCCGATAGGCGACGCGTCGTGCGATATATTAGGAAATTATGAGAAAGAGTGGATCGAGAAATAGGGGAACATAACGACATGGTAAATGAATTGAAGGTGAATTGACAGCGACGTGATTATGAGGTATATTTCGAATTAGGGTTGTCAATTGGTTACTAGATTCAATTAACTGGGGATTGAAGCTGTGGGAAGAGACGCGTGTAACTCGTAAAAAAGACTCGTGTAGAAGGGGAAAAGACTACGCTAAATGATTTTGAATCTGAACGTCTGCAGGGATTAATCCTGATCGTAAACATTGATATTTCGTTTCGGTAGCTATCGTTTAAGTTGTGATTTCATCTGATTTAGTGAAATTTTTCATAAACGGTGGCCCTCCTCGGGTTGATGATCTGATTGTGTATGGGGACGAATTTCTGGTGAAAGATACATTGTAGCAACCCAACTTAACCTTCTCAATTCCGATTTGGGACTAACGGAATTGTCGATTCAAAGCACGCACCCCTTGAGGTTCTCTGCCATGCACTGACCCCTAACTCTCCCCTCGCCAACGCACCGCGGTGTCAACACGAAAAATGACAGAAAACGTCCGAGATGTCTACTTTAGCGACAATTTCTGCTCAGTGTCAACCAGCTGGCTTTCAATTGACCTCAAACCCATTGGAAACTCGCGTATTCTGCTTCCTCCAGGCTAAATTGGTGGATAAGCCTGGTGGAATTCTGGACGTTTCCGCCGCGATAGGGGGTGCCTGAACAATAGCCACTAGTTGCGATCCAACACGAGATTTATCTCTAATACGAAATCACGTGTATTGAAAGCCGTGGAAGATGAATCTGATCAGCCTAAACAATTCATTGCTCACACGCTCTATCGATCGAGGGTATTAACGATTTCAGGACTAAGATCATCACCAATAATAGTCTAGTTCCTGTGGAGTTACAAAATCGGTTTAGTGGTGTTTAGAACAATGTGCGGGCGTCACAAACTGCACCAGCTGTTTCAGCTGGTTATAAAGCGACTTAATAGACCTTCACTTCCTTAACGACGTTAGAGTTCAATCTATTGCAACTCATCGGTGTGGCGATGGCGTTGGTGATCCCCAGTGCTTGATCTTTCATCATTAGATAAGCGAGTTAACGATGGCATCGTGTCCTCTCCCGTCACCCAGAATGATTTTGTCTATTTTATGAATGTAAAAGTTGGTTCTCAGGGGAAGCTGTCTACGCCATTGGCAGATACAGGTTCCCCCATCATTTGGGTGCCTAATACTGATGATTGGGCTCATAAATCTACTACCTTAGTCAATACCACTCAACCGTTCTATGTGGCTTACGTCGGTACAGCTGAAGCTTACGGGTTTATGGTTGAAGACAAATTCGCTTCCGGTGATAGCAATGTTGACAGTTTCATTTGGTTATATCGACAACCCCAAAACTGCCAGTTGGGGGATCGTAGGTCTGTGGGAAGGAGACCATCCGGGTGTTCCTGACTCTATTAGACGCTACGACAATTTGCCTGTCTACTTAAAAAAACAAGGGACCATCGATCAGGGCATTGCCTCATTATACTACTATTAGCAAGGAGGGTAAGTTTATCTTTGGTGGCTATGACCAAGCGAAAGTGGGGTCACCGTGGAGTTTAAAGTGCCCCTCACTAATGTCACCGTGGGAGGAGTCACTCATAAACCTGAAGGTGCAGACCACCCGATTGTCGTCAATACTGGCGGCAGCTCGTATCTCCCCGATGACATTCTTGACCCGATTGCTTCTTTATACACTAATAGTCATAGGGAAAGTAATATGTGGATGATTGTAGAGTCTGCGACACGCTGTTCCAGCTAGGGTTTGGTGATTTGGTTTTGGATATCCCGTTGAGGGACTTCCTTTTCCCCCACGGCCCGGGCCAGAAACAGTGTCAATTGGCTCCGTTCTCATCGGAGAAGACGAATAATCTTACACTTATCGGCGGGGCGATATTTAACCATGTGGTGACCATCTGCGACTACGATAATGGGGTGAACAAAGTGGCTAACTTTAAGGATACTCAGGAGGAAAATGTCGTCAAACCCGAGTAAATATCTGAATTGATAAGATTATTCAAAATCTGGAATTGCAATTCGCGGATCAATTTTGTATGAGGGGAACATCATGCACGCTATATTTGGCAGCCACGGGTGTATAATTGAATGGCATTAGTCCTGAACAATGGTTCCTTAATCAGAGGGGCATCATTTATCAAACAACGGCATTTTCATCGTATCTCAAACTCGATGGTAAAGTGCCGTGTCGTGAATCAAATGGCGCCTCAGGTATACCCCGGCTACGGTTACCCTCACCAAAAACTAGAAAGGTCTTGAAGAAACCTGCATTTAAAATGATGCTCTTTGATTAGTTGATCAATGTGAATCGTAAGTAGATCCTCGTGTAGCTGTAGTGCCATCGCTTTCATGATTTCAGTGTTTGCTAGCCGATTTTTTCGCTTAATCCCCCTATTCGCTTGTAGTTAGCCTATGGAGCTACGAAACCGCTAACGTTAGGTGACAGCGACAGCCGCCCACGCCCACGGGGTTACGGCACTTTTTGACACCTGGCAAGGCATTCAATGATGGGTATCGCCGTGCCGGATATAGCAAGCCCGCTAGGTCTATCCCCGATGCCGCGGAGCGGCATTAGTCCCGTCGCCTGTGTGGTGTCTGCCTGTACCGCCTCGCGCAGCCCAAGAGAAGACCCCTGAGATGAAAAACGGGCCAAGATTAATGGTTTTTCTTCGATCAAAAACAAGACCGACATACCTCAGACACTAAAGATAGATTTTATGTTTTTCAAAGATTTTCGATGCGTTTTGGGGTTGACTCGTGAGAATTTGATGGTAGTTTGTTGACTCGCACTGGTGGTAACCTGACTCGTGCCACGGCGGACATTCACCTCCGCCGCCAAATGCCGAAGCCGCAAAACAAACATGCGGCAAACGATGGCGCTCAAAGTGCCGTTGACAGGACACTACAGAGCCGCCAACAGCAACGGCACCGGTGGTAATGCCGTGAGATGTACCACGAAAGCCGTGTAATTCTACTACGAAAGCCGTTTGTTGGCGGGGTTTTGCCAAAAACACGGCGATGTCCGACGCCGTTTTGCCGTTAGCCGCACTCGTAGAAGGCGTAACCGCCTAAGCCGTGCTGGGTTTCCACCATGTATGGAATGCCGTAAACGAGACTTCTAGATGTTTTAACCGGTATGCTTGCCGACGCTCTCTCCTCGTGAGGGAGAGCGATGGCGACGAGAATCATTGAGCATTGAGAACTAATAGTAAATATTGCCAACAAAGCCCTTGGGCGGTCGATGACCATGTTGTTTAAGGTCATTACTCGATTGAAATCAAAGTTTAGAAAGGTCGCGGGTTAGCTTTTGTAACTTTTCAAAGCTGAAATCAGCCGTATTGCAAGAGTCGAGTGCAATCTCCCTAGATTCAGCGATCAAGAACGTTACGAGAGCCACCCACTCAAAGTTCAACTTTAGAGCTTCAACTTACTAAAACCACAATCCATTCCACTTAACACTATCTCAAATCAAATGTTTTCATTACCGGTTTGACCAGATCCTTCAGTACTAGCTCGCACTTGGGTCATGGCCGCTCATGGTGCGACCGTACGTGCCCAAATGTCAAAGCTGCCGCCGTCTCCGGATTAAAGTAAGTGATATATCGCAAATTTGTGATTTGTGATAAACTGACTAACACCAGTGTGACTTGAAATTTCCGTGTGAATACTGTGCTTCTCGCAATCGGGAGTGTGTCTACCCCGATTCGCCACCCTCGACAAAATCAACACAACAGGATCCAAGCAGTTCAAATCCTGATACAAATGAACTGATAGAGGATGACCAACTACTGGATGATGTGCTTGAGCTAATTGAGTCGATAAACGATCAAAATGGTGAGCAATTACACGATGGCCCTCAAACGCTCCAGAGTTGTACGGGAGAGTTGTTATACATTGACTACGACGACTCTTTATCCCAGGATGAAGCTCTATATAATGATTCAGTGCTTATATCAAACCTTGCCCTGGTATCTGAGTCACTGATATGGAATAAGATCCAGACGCTATTCCCTCATAAACCAAACATGTCACCGATGGAAGTGTGGATTCTACAGTTTATGGTCGATTGGAGTGTACGCCACTATGCCTCCAGCCGTGATACTCGACAGATACAGATATGGGACGACATTAAGGAGACTTTATACGCGACGCTGGAGTTGATCCAGCTGGGGATGTATGCGTTTCTGGGTTTGATGCTATTGGGGAATCATGACCGTCGTTATCTTTTAGGGGATACGCCTATTGATGATGGCCTGGAATTGTCAATTGCTAAAGTGTATGATTTTGCAATGAATCTGTACAGCTACTTATTACTGGCCATAAGTCGTCAGATGGACAGAGTTCTTACTAACAGCTGTACCATCATGGAAGCGAAAGTGCTTATAACGTCGCTATCGTTTTTGTTTGCTGTTTTAGGCAGTTTTCCTTCGGGTACTTGCCCTTTAATTGATTTCAATAGAGGCGGTAATGACTTTATTGCCTATAATATTGGCTACCGCAGAACTTATGAGGCGTTACTCCCACTATTACGGAACCTGCCGTTTGAAAATAAACACGGTTTGAGTGTGACCATCGATGACGAAAATGTCATGCCAATTCTGTTTTTTACTCGAATATTGGAGTATATTGACACTCATACTGATGAGTTGGGCACTTCAGAAGATGTGGAAATCATCAGACACGCGTTTGATGTGTTTGATAAACAGGTATACCGCACTACCGTCACGTTCACGCCCCTTGGCTACTACCACATATTTGTGGACATGACGGATGAGTTCTGGGACTTGGTGTATGCGCAGAATCCGCTTGCTCTAAGCTGGCTTAATGTGTTGGCTGCCTACGCTCTTGTGTTTAAGCTCTACTTCATTCGAGATAACAATATTTGGGTGGATTATATGAACTGGTATCGGGAGTGGCACGGTCACAAGTACTTTTGGGATGAGCCCGTATACCAAGCGGTGGTTGAACAAGGTTACTGTGTAAGTGACTACTCGTTGCTACGATTTTTTAACCCCCTCGAAGGTGCCACGATTAACGAAATCTCATGACAACAACGGGATATTTACCGGAACTCACTGATCAGAGTCGCTTAAAATCGACTCAGATACCCTAATGACAGAAATCAACTTGATCTAGATATTCCGGTAGTTGTAGACTTGAACGACACGGATTCCCTAAGAACACATCAGTGTAGACGAACGTTCACACCCATCAAATAGTTTGACACCTGCATTCTCTGAAGTGATACAATCAGACAAGTAGACAATTTCAATAATCGAGGTCATTTCACTCGTTTGTGACTGTCTCGCTGCCCTTGCTTTCCTTTAGTCTCCCCTCTTCGATAGTGCGACGCGTACATCAGCACTAACGCGTATGGCTGAAGAGGAAGATACGCTTGGCCTCGATACGCCCATCCAGAAGGCCCGGGCCAAAGTCGCCCGTATCGACAACGACCGACTATTCAACCCGGTGCTGGGGTTGCCGTATATCGTCAAGAATTACCCCAAATTGGTCAAGCTGATCGCACACAACGACCGCAAGTTCAAAGGGTCGAAATACCAGCGGGAACACGAGAACTTGGGCAAAATCTTATCGTTCTACCAATTGTGGGCCCACGGGATGTTCCCCAAAGCGACGTTCAGGGACTGTATCAAGCTTACACGTCGTTTTGGTGACCGTCTGACTCGAGTGAAATTGTGGCGCCGTTCGCTTATAGAAGCGGAAATCAATAAGTTAAAGGTGAAACAAGGTTTGATTACTGAAGATGATGCTCGGGAAAACCTTAGAGAGTTCTCGGTGGTGGTGAATAACGAGGAAAACGCCCTGGAGGCAGTCTCGGCTACCATTGACGACGAAGACGATTACGTGGCTCCCATGGATTTCTCGTTTATGGAACTGTCTTTATTTGTAGGTGCTGAAGGTGAAGCCAACGATGACGACGTGCCCCTGCCACTGGAACTGCCATCGGCTGAGAAACAGTCTACTTCTTCACCTACACCTCCCGCCGCACCCGAGCCAATGGAGCCAGAGGAAGAAGAAATCCCTAGTGACATTGAACGCCAAGCAATGGAAGAAGCCAACAACAACAACGACGACGACGACGACCCCTTCAGCGACGACGACGCCGATATCCTCGCCGCCGCCTCCCTAGCATGACCCTCAATATATATATGATTCCATTCTCTTCGATCTTGATCTCACACGTGACATGCGCTTACGCAGGCTGCGATTGCGAATTTGCCAGTGGTGATGTTGCCCCACACAATCAAACGCCACCATCACCTATCTCCATGAATTTCGATGTCGACTACCAAGTTGATGGTTTCCCCCATACAGATAAGGCGTATTTCCCCCAGTATGTGCTTGAAAGACTCGTGGAGCTGATCCCTGAGGCGGAGCTCCCTCACCCGCTCATATTCAAAGGTGCGGTCCTGGGGGTCCATATGGGCGTGAAAGAGTTTCGGGAGGGGTCTGAACTGATAGTGGGTGTCAGCCAACAACTATACGACCGGTTGAAAGTGGAAAGTGAAACGGTACAGCTCGTTCTGCCGCCGAAAGCTACCCATATCAAGCTTAAACCGAAACTCGCTTACGATATCTTCAATTACAAGTTCTTCTTGGAAGCAATGCTTCCCAAATACTATACTACGGTGACTGCAGGGCAGACTTTTGTGGTGGAACACCAGGGACTTCGCTATGAGCTCGCAGTGGAGGAAGTTAATAACTCCATGGACCCGAAGACTTATTCCATTGTTGACGCTGATATTGAATTGGAAATCAATGATGGTGGCCGCAGTGCTGAACTTAAAGACCCTGTGGATTTGGAATTGGGAGTGACGGTGACAGTGGACGATGCTGCCGTTAATGATTCTAATTTTGTCCCTACCATATATAAAGTGGCCGTGGATGGGCCAGTGGTGGTATCGGTGGATGGTGGTGATGTTATTGTTGCCGAAACACCATTCTTAAACATGGAACGGTTCCAGTGGACGACGATGGACCAGGAAACTACTAAGGAAGTGGTGGTACCTGAGGGGAAACGAGACATCTACGTGGTGGCATTCAAATGGACACAAGGATCAGTAACGCTAAAAGTTACGCCAGTAACCACTACTACAACTGAAACTGAAACCGTAGTTGCAGCTGTTGATGACGACTCTTCAATTTGTCCCTCATGTGGCCGTGGTATCCCTAATGCTCTGTTTGCGCTTCACGTGGCTAGATGTCAACGGATGAATCAAAAGTGTGCTGAATGCGGCCAACCAAAGGTTCAGGGTACTCCTCACTACCACTGTCTTCAGTGTAAAGTGGCCCTGCTGGATCCTCTGTTTGAATACCGCCACCATAAGCTTTTCCATGAAACAAACTATACGTGTGAGTGTCCTAACCACCCCAGTTTCTCCAATTACATTGAACTCGCCCAGCACCGAGCCACTGAATGTTCTTTAAAGCCAGTTCTTTGTCAGTTTTGTCACCTTGTTGTCCCTCAAGAAGAGCTGGACTACCATGACCGTTATTTGGGGATCACTCACCATGAAAATGAGTGTGGCAATAAGACTACCGAGTGCTACCAGTGCCAAAAAGTGGTTAGGGTCAAGGATTTAGCCAACCATTTACAGATGCACGAGCTTAACAAACGACAACGGGTGGTTCCCATAATCATTAAATGCTCAAACCGTCTCTGTGTCAATGCCTCCGACCCGCAGCTGAATCTGGTCGGTCTCTGTGGCCACTGCTTTGGTCCCCTTTATACCTCGGTACACGATCCTACGGGGGCCAAATTAGCTAGTCGTATGGAACGTCGGTATATCCTTCAAATGTCGAAAGGATGTGGCTGGCTCCAGTGTCCTAACCAGTATTGTCGAACTGGGAAACCCATGGGAGAAAACTTACGCATATTCAGGGAAGAGTTGAAGCCACAAATCCCTCGTGATTTCTGGTACTGTGTCGATGAACTGATGGACCACAAACGCCGGCTTGTTGAGTCGTTACTGGAGATATATCCTCCCGAAAGTGTTCTTGAAGCTGCCCAACAATCAGCGCCAATGGAAGAGTGGCTCGAACGTCATGCTATCAAAGTGTAGCCCAGCATTAGCATATAGAATTATAGAATATATTCATTACCCACAATTACTAAAATTACCACGCTACGCATTTGTCCTTCCCAAAAGGGAACGATCACTACTAAGATGGGATCTCGACATAGTTACACAAAACGCAGTCGAACACCTCTAGCCGCGTGTATGTCTCGTTGCGTAAGGGAAACCGTTATTGCGTCAAATTTAGTAGTAAACATTCACATTCAAAAGGTATACATCGTTATATAGAATTTTCATTTGCCGAGGAGTAGACCCACAAAGTCCATAATTACAGCAAGATGATTAATCTTGACGACTCAACTAAGCCAGAGGGGCAGCCAGGGGAGCAGCCGCGGCAGCGTTGGCGGCATCGTCAATGGCGTTGGCTTCGTCATCGGGGACAGTGAGCGCAGTGTTGGTTTCCACGGCAAACGAGGCATCGTCGATGAGCTTGTTGGCGTTATCCTCAGACACGGCGTAGGCAGAGTCAGAGGCACAGCCACAGGGGGTGTAGTTGTCGGGGAACGCGTAGTAGTACAGCGACCCCGAGCTGCTCTTGATGATGGTGATCTTCTTGTGGTACCAGGTGTTGTAAGACCCACCGAAGCCACCAAAGATACCCGGGAAGCTACCCCAGAAACTGCCCCCAGGGAAACCCCACCCCCAGGAGCCTTGACCGTTGATGTTGCCACCGTAGTTACCACCGAAACCACCACCAACGTTGCCGCCGTAGCCGCCACCGATACCACCACCAATGGCAGCACCGCCGCCGAGAAGCCCGTTGAGGAGACCAGTGATCAAACCGAGAGTGGCTTCGCCTTCGGCTTGGGGAGCAGCAATGGGGGCCGAGGCCACACCAGCGGCAGCAGCGGCCACAGTAATAGCAGTAGTGAACTTCATATTTGGTTGGTAGAGAAGGATGATAATGAGGAAAACTCAGGTGAATTCAGTGGGCTTTTTATAGTCCAATTTCAGCTAGCACAAACCCAGACTCGTGGGCGTGTGTGCTTGTCTGCGTGTACGCTGCAAGTCATCAGGGCGATGCACCGACATCTGACAGATGAAATGATGCATGATTGCGAAAAAATATGTGCCGACCGATAGCCGTGGTGATGACTCGCAAACAGCGTATTGGAAGAAGCTTTTAGGCTTGAACAGATGCCTAATCGGCTCATGATGGGTTGCTGTCGCTTATAGTTGTGGCGCCGGTTATTAATTAGGCTTAATTGAGAATTGTAAATAGACACAGCCACACTGACGAGACAACGAAATGGTGTATGACAATATACGTGATAACAGACCTGGCTGAAGATTTAAGCATGCTAAGTTAAAACAGATATCATATATTTACTAAGTCAATTATAACAGTGGTGATGATTCCCAGGCCCTTGAAACCTGGTTTAATCAAGCACTTGATAAAAACTAGTGAACTTAGGTGGAAGAAGGTTCAGCCGCGGGAGCGTCAACGGGAGCGCTGGAAGCATCATCAATGGGTTGAGCAGTGACCGCGGTGTTAGTTTCCACGGCGTAAGCAGCATCCTCGATAAGCTTGTTGGCGTCATCCTCAGACACGGCGTAAGCAGCGTCGTAGTAGCACCCACAGGGGGTGTAGTAAGCGGGGAAGGTGTAGTAATGGTTGTTGTAGTAGTGGTCCTTGATAACAGTCACCTTCTTTTTGTAGTACCACGACGACTGGCCGCCCCAGCCCCAGCCGCCCAGGCCGCCGAAGAGGCCACCAAGGAGACCCGAGAGCAAACCGATAGTGGCTTCACCTTCGGCTTGGGCAACGGGAGCAGCAACGGGAGCAGCAGCAACACCAGCAACGGCGGCGCCAGCGGTCAAAACGGTAGTGAACTTCATTAGATAATCGGGTAGGTAATTGATAGAAGACTTCAATAATTGAAGAGAAATCCTCTTTATATAGTGGGAACTCCAGGTCTTGGCGACTTTTTCGAGACATTGAGAATACAGGCGTCACGCCAGTCGTCTGAACCTTGTCCTGCCATGTTATTTTGCATGTGGGATGGTGGTAAGAATTTGTAGAAGATGAAGGATTTCATAATGAAGCTTTTGGTGGCTCATTTGGTGATATGAGATTTGAGATATCTTTCGCAATAATTTACTCAGCAGGGGCTTATTGCTATCGTCACTACTTTCACAATACACTCGCTAGTCTCCCCGTTAGACCTCGTTAGACAATGCAGGCCCCCCTTGTGTTTTGCGTTATTTCATGCACCAAAGTTCGTATGCCTAGCACCGCCATTTGGGCTGCTTGGTTTTGGGGCTACCATACACATGCGTGGCGCGACTGTCGCCCTCTCAAATGAGGAAAACATTCAATGGGAAAGAGAAGGAAAATAGCCAGAGCAGTAATCCAATGGCTGTGAAGGTTAGTCTTCGATTTTTGAATACAATAACTTAGTGATGGTCATATCATTCCTCGTAGTTTGCTTATTAGTTTGGACCAACCTAAAATCCATGTTTTTTCGAGGCGGCGGTGGTTTTGTCACATTAAAGAATGAACTTCGCCAAATATGGGTGGACTCGGCCCGAACACAAGAAGACTTTATAGTTGTCCCGAGGATATGCTTTTTGAATAGCATGATCGACCATTACGCTGTTTCAAACAGCTATTGTGTAAACCGTTAGAATTAACTGGTATGAGCTGTTGCATGCTCCCAACAGCAATAGACGGGAGCGCTAAAAGTTACATTCGCGTACATCTATACGTAGATGAGACGCGATAAACGATCAAGGGGGTTACTGCACCTTGATCGAAAACATACACTTTTTCGCTCGATTAGTTTTGGTGAAGGCTTCACTTCGCATTAGCAACAAAAAATAAGGTTGCAGCAGTTAAGGTTGATTAAATGCGTATTTCATTTGTGGCCCCACTAACACAACCTGGTAGTGGTAATGTTTTGGGTTGAAAAGGACAGCCGAGTTATATTTGTGGCAATACGTAAACGTTGGTCACGTTTGCTCTTCCCTCATTTGTCCGAATGCGTAACTAATTGGTTGCATAACGAGAAAACGTCGATGCTTTGTCTAATATGGAGGTATTCTATCCTAAAGAGGTGTAACATAAACAGTTTCCGTTGACGTGAAACGAAAATAGGGTACATCATTACCTATCAACTCGAAGCGCTAAACTCTTTGTGGAGAAAATCGGGTTTGGACGTGTAACGAGTGTTTAAACCTCATGGAGATTGCCATTGTAGCTCGATTACAGTGACTATATTCTTCTTTAATACTCTATTCTGTCAAAACAATCAAATATGGTGTCGTTGGTTGAGTACCTCAAATAACAGAGGGCTAATCATAAACCTTAAACCATCAATCCTCGGATGAAAAACATTGTCGCTAGACCAGTTGGATTGCTTGAAATTGACGGAAACAGCAATTTAAAGTCTATCATGGGCGTCGCCACTCTGTTGATAACAACTGATTCTCAAAATGCTCGCTTCCAGACGGAATGGGAATAATTAAAGAGAGTTGCTTTCCTGATGGTTCCATCGTCGGCAATGAAAGCAGTCTTGAGCTAGACACCTTTCACCAGACTCCCATTGCAACAGTTGAATATTTGAAAGCTGCAAGCATGGGTGAGAATGTGTCGTTAGTACGAGCAGATTGGCGATGGCTTTTCCCAAAACATATAGGCATTTACAAATAAAAGCACTTGCAATGCTCAAATGGACAATACCAACAAGACAATGGAACAGAATTTCTTTATACATTCTTCAAGTTTATTGAAATAGAAAATGTCATTTGTTGGGGCTACTTAGATTGCAATTATAGCGCCTGGTCATAAGAATTGTAGGTGCACAATCCTTCAACCAAAAGATATTACGAACAAGTAAAAACAGTTACAGCACACAATGAAAAGTTAATTCCTACGATGGTAAGACTTTACAAGGATAGGGTCTCGAATAAAGCAAAAAAGAATCGTCAGCTACAGGATTCGAACCTATGCGCTCAGAGAGCATGTGATGGTTAGAACGAGATTCTAATCACACTCCTTAACCAACTCGGACAAACTGACGAATGTGGACATTTGTAATTTGCACTGTACTATGTTAGCCATGTTAAACATGGAATTTGAAATCCGCGACTTGAAGCTTGATGTTGCCCCTTGTTATATTGAAAAAATCCCTTCCAGTACTTAGAGGTATCCGTGAAACTATTCTGGTTCTAACATTAACAACGGGCGTGCAATTCTTATTTGGAAAAATGGTTAAACGTAGAACATAGCGTAATCACGATCACACGCTTAATCAGGCCTTAAATTGGGCCAATTAATCACATTGACATACCATTTTAATGATACCTTGCTACCTCCTCAAGGAATGTCAATTGCCAAAGTAACTTAAAGTTAGTATCCTCTCGTGTCTAACTTCAATTCAAACTCACAAGTTGATAATGCTCGTTTCAGTCACTATCCTCTGTTTAACTACAAGCGCGTCAAGGAAACAGCCAAGGCAATAAACTCATTGGAACCATCATGGTAGCGAATAAACAAATCGGTCGACAACGTAAATTGAAATGCGTGCTTATAGACACCGACGCAATCGGTAAGCACCGATAACTGCTTCACCAAACCCAAGTTGACGATGCCATCGATATTATCGCGAGATCCACCAAGCCGGAAGCTGTCGACTCTGAGTCGACCACGATACTTTTGCATTGCAGGACAAATATCTGGTAGCATAAGTCGAGAAAGATGTGGTGACTGATAGAAATATTTTAACGACAGGGATTCGCTGACTGGTGCGATCATATGGCGAGTGGAGTAATTATGGAAGTAGAAGGATATGAAGTTTCTTTGCAAGTCAGACTCGTGGGGCTGAGAAAACTCCCAAGGACGGTAGTGTGACTCGAAAAGAACATCTCTGACCCCCCAGTCAAAGTCAGTAAAGGGTAATCGAATAAACAAAGCTTGAGGGACCATCAACCACCGGTTCAGGAACTCATTCTGCCAATTGTATACCGCATCCGAAGGGTCGCACACGAGTACTTGAGAGAAAAGCCAGCTCTTAGTGAAGTGGGGCATGGCACGGTGTTTGATTGTCAATGCCAACGACTCAACCTCGTCGGGTGGGTATAGAAGCGTAAACGCCAAGTTTTTGGGGAGGTAGTGAAACACAATGAACCTCGGGTAAATCGTTTATAGTTGTTGTCCACCGAGCTTAGACCGGAGGCTAGGTGTGGGTCCAAACGACGCCGTCCGCTTCTTGTTCAACCGTTGGAGCCCGTTGTCAGTAATGAAAACCATTAGAATAACAAGACAATAGCCGAGTGACCTTTGACCAGCTAACTGTTGAAGTTTAAGCCTTGGCTCCAAGGTCAACTTTGTCTCGACTAAGACACTGTGGTGAGCGAAAGATGAGGGCAACGGCACGATGCTAATAAATGAGTGAAGCTAGTGATCCGAGCAACCAACGGGAACAATGTAACTTCTTGAGATTTAAACATTTCAAGTTGTTGTAAGCCGGGGGGGTAATGCTATGTCCAGCGTGGGATTCAGCGGATCGCTTTCTCTTTCTTTGACACTGGCATCAAGATGCGTGCGTTCACTTGATTCAATTGATTGTTTGGTCCCGATGAGGCTCAGTGGTATGAAATGGGTCTGGGCATTGTTCTCTCGAAGTTCCCCGCGACAGTGACAACTTGTGAGGCTACGCGAAAGGGTACTCAGCCCACAACAACCCCATCTACTTCCAAACAATGGCTTTTAAATTTGAGGGTATGTGTCGGTTCATTAAGTTAAATTCTCTTTAATGTCTCAACATAAGCTGAGTCTCTCAGCAAGCGACAATGCAAACATTCGGTCTATTAGGTTCTCTCCTCGTCATGATGGTGGTCGCCTCGCGCGCACGAACAAAAGCCATCTTAGCACTCACGTACGCCCTTACATCACTCCCACACAATGAGTATCCCCGTGCCCATGGACGAAGACCTTGACGACGAATTCAACGACGAGGAGCCTCAGAATGTCGGTAACGTCGAAGGTAACGGTGAGTCGTCATCCTCAACCGGTGCGGCTGCGGCAGCAGCGCCCATGGTGGACCTCCCAGAACTCACGCGGAAAGACAAGACTCTCGGCGAAGTGCTTGAACTAATGGACGGCGAGTTTGCTCCCATTATCCCTGACGCTGTCACCGACTACTACCTTGCTAAGAACGGGTTTGAGACGCTGGACGTGCGGATCAAACGCCTCTTAGCGTTGGCCACCCAGAAGTTCATTAACGACATTGCCCAGGACGCCTACGAGTATCTGCGTATCCGCAACTCGCTGGCAGTATACAACAGTTCCAACCCTCAAGTGAGAGCAAAGCAATTACTCCAGGGACAGCAGTTTGCTAACCAACAGCTGGTCACTGGTGGTGCCAGTAACGCCGGTGCCAACCTCGAACCGGGCGAAGACGGAGCTCAGGGCCAACAACAACAGCAACAGCAGCCGCTGCACCTGGGGCTGAGTGCGGGGAACCAGCAGGGGAAGATCGTGTTGACGATGGAGGACTTGCTGAACGCGTTGAGCGAGTACGGGTTGAACACGTCGCGCCCCGAGTTCTACCGGTGAGTTGTGGGCCTCACTGCTACCGGTGAGGGCGGGGCCTTGGCTGGGATTTGTGTGTATAATTAGGTAAATACCGTATGTATAATTAAGGCGAATAAGGTACAGTATAATACAAACATCGTCGCCAATATAGTACAAAAGCAACACCGAGTTACGTCGCTGTCGTTTTCAATGGGTTGGAAATCATTACCAAAAAAGGGGTCTCCGCCAGGAAGAACACTTTATCACTGGAAACGGTGTCATCGTTTGTTAGTCCCATTGGATTCTTAAAAGCGTTCAAGTTTCAAGAGTCTCTTTGAACAAGTTCCTCACGGTCTTAAGGAATTTCCCCACCGACCGGTGATCGTTAAGCTCGTGTTCCACAAGCAGCAACAAGTTTGAGCCGAGATCCGGCGCCAGCGCCACCACGACGAAATCTTCTCCCGATATGTCAATATCAATCTGGTATACTCGCTCGGGATGGCGAGGGTCAATATTAGTGAAGGAAAACCTGATAATGTTCGGTTTGCGGGCCTCAATCCGTAGTCCTAGTAGCCGGCTATAAGTCTCGAGGTTATTGATATCTCTCGTCACCGCTTCTCGAGTCCGTTTCAGCCGCTCCACGAGCCGAGCTTCCGCTTCAGCCTGTTGACGATCAAGATCAGCAATCTGAAGTTGCATCTGGGCAATATTCGTTTGTAGTCTGTCGAGTTGAGATAGCAGTTGTTGGAGCTGGTGGAGATCGCGGTGGATGGCCGGTAGTTCCTGGGCCAATTGTTGTTGCTGCTGTTGCTGCTTCGCCCGTTGTAAGCCCTGTTCTCGCTCCACTGCCTGTAATTGAATGTGGAGCTGAGCCAATTGGTGTTGGTAGTTATCCAGCGTCAGGGCCACCGACGCGTGTAATTTCTCCTGTAAGTGGGCGATCGCCTTCAGCCGGGCCATCGCCGTCTGCTGGACCTGCTGGAGGCTGTGGCTGATCGCCTGGGGCAGCGGCCGTTCCACAGGGTCCATGGTTTGTTTTGATCTTCGCGGTTCGTGCTCAGTGCGATCGATTGTCACCGTCGCGGGCTCGAAATAAAAACAATTACGAAAGCATTGGAATACTCAGGATATGATGACCTGAGATTTTCACTTTTGAAACCTATCGTAGTTGTCATTAAGTTCCACGTGATGTATTTCATCATCTTCTCCGTGAACTTAGTTGGTGGTGGCCGATGTTTATCGACACGTCTCTCTGTTTATCGCCACGCGCGACTCGTACACCACCACCCATACACCGATGGTACTCGTGTCGATCCTCGTCGCCCTCAGGGCAGCACTGGTGGTGCGGATGATTATCCCCGACTGTGACGAGACCTACAACTACTGGGACCCATTAAACGTTGTTATTCGCGGGTTCGGCAAGCAGACGTGGGAGTATAGCCCCGAGTACGCCATCCGGCTGTGGGCCTATCTTATGGTGTACGCGGTGCCGGCGTGGATTGCCAGCACACTAGGGATGAGCGACCAGTGGCTCTTTTACGTGGTGAGGCTGGCAATCGTGTTGTTCACCGTATGGGGCGAGATTACCTTATACCGGCTGATAAGGCGCCACTTCGGTAAAGAGGCGCTGACTTGGTTTATGGTGTTTTCCGCAGCCCTGACGGGGATGGCCCACGCTGGGGTAGCGTTATTACCCCTGCTGTGGGCGATGCAGACCCAATTGGTGGCGGTGGCGGCGGCGTTGGACGGCGACTACTTGACGCTGGTGGTGTGGCAATTTATCGGTGGTTTACTTGGCTGGCCGTTTGCGCTTGCCTTGGGCGTTCCCGTGGGATTGACCGTGGTTATTCGTCGTCAGTTTACCACGGTGGTGGGCGCTATATTGGCGTTTACCGTGATTTGCACGGTGTTGGTGGCGGTGGACCTGTACTACTATGACCGGCTTGTGCTTGTTCCCTGGAACATCGTTAAATATAATGTTTTAAGTGGTGATGACGGGGTGGGCCCCGAGATCTTTGGCACTGAGCCGTGGACTTATTACCCTGTGAATTTAGTGCTTAACTTCCACGTGGTGGCGGTGGCAGGATACCTTGGCGCCGTGGTGAACTACTTCTTTTACAACCCGAAACGAGTATGGTTGGTGCTGGCTCCGTTGATCATTTGGCTGGCCATCTTCTTCACTCAGCCGCATAAAGAGGAACGGTTTCTTTATCCCATCTACCCGCTTGTGGTGGCTAATGCCGCATTATTAGCGGCTGCGGTGGGTCGGTATATCCGTTCTCGATTGCTTAAAGTGGTGGCAGCGGTGGCAGTAACGGTGGTCTCGTGTTTACGTACCGCTGCCTTAATCCTTCATTACCTGGCTCCGTTAACGGTGATGTCGACGTTCTGGGATGGGAATGAAACCACTTTTGTCGATCAGCACAAATCCGTATGTGTGGGTAAAGAATGGTACCATTTCCCCACGCTGATGCTTTTACCGGAAAACTACCGATTGGAGTATATTGACCTGGGCTTTGACGGACTCTTACCGGATCTGTTTGCTGAAGGTCTGCTGTTGAAGCTGAGGGCTTCCGTGGTTCCTGAAGGGATGAATAACCGCAACCAGTATGATCCTCTGAAGGTGGTACCTGAGTCTCAATGCGACTATCTCATTGAACTGGGTGCCGGTGAAGACTTAAAGGGGTGGACCCGCAAACAGTGTGCTCAGATGCTTGATCCAGCACAACCTCAGGGGTGGGGCCGTCTCATTTATTTGCCCATAGCTCG
The DNA here is from genome assembly GCA_030674695.1 of Diutina mesorugosa. Taxonomy (NCBI): domain Eukaryota; kingdom Fungi; phylum Ascomycota; class Pichiomycetes; order Serinales; family Debaryomycetaceae; genus Diutina; species Diutina mesorugosa. The sequence goes on from JAKUAI010000040.1 coordinate 27,122, forward strand.
CGGCAAGGTGAACGCGATGGACTACTGTGTCTACGAACGTGATGCGTCGGTGTAACTCTACAACTGGCCGTGTATATAGATCTAACGGTGGATCAGAAATGAACAAATACTACGAGAGATTATATAGTTGAATTGTATTTATGCTTTCAAAGATTGGTGACGCAAACATGAGCTTAATGAGATCGATATACATAAATGGCGGTCAGTTTGACGATAAATCACAATTGACAAAATTGTCTAGATTGAGTTTAATGCAATGATAACAAATCGTTTCGATTCAATCACCTTTGGAATTGCTGTTCCCAAAAACCCCATATTAATCTGATCTACGGGTGCATTACCTCTGAGTTAAACTTCAAAGACAGTGTCGAGTAAAAAACAATATATAAGTGCTGTACACTTGTCAATGTTTACACAATTCAGTAGTGATCACCCCTATGACAGTAAAAGGGATATATGGGCTGGAGTCTGAATTACTGATTCCAATTGATTATATTTCGCCCTCAAAATTGGTCGTTTTTATGATAGTCGTATTGCTACTCCGTATAATCTATAGATGTATCGTGGTCCTACGTCACTTTTGTTCTAACACTTTTTTCACTTCGGTTTTCACCACTGGCGACGGGTCAAGTACGTGGAGGCGTTCCAATGAATCTCTTATCTTATGAGCAGAATCAGCAGCGATGCGACGAGCGATGGCTCCACTCACGCGGACGTAGTGAATGCGGATATTTTCAATGTTGTTAGACCCAGCACAGATCAGTTCCAAAAACTTCCACGTCAGGAATGTCTGATCAACCTCAGTCGCGGGAGCTTTCTCCACCACTGACGTCACCACTTCACAGGCAGCAAGTTTCAGACGCCACGTCGGTTCAAGCACTTTCAGGTGAAACAAGCTTTCCGTCGCTTTTAAGGTAAACTGAAACAACGGTGCCAGCTTCCCCAGGTAAGCCACCGCCAAATTCTTATAAAACTCGAGCCTTTCTTCTTCATACTTGATGTTTTCACGCGCATCCACGTCCATGGTATTGTTGCCGTCAGCATCGCTATCGTCGCTGTCACTATCGTCGTCGTCGCGCAAATACTTATCGGAAAGCGCCGTGGTCATAAGTCCAATGTATTCGTCCACTAACCGGTTGAACTGGCCGACAAACTTACCCATAGTGATGAGAGCGTGCTTTTGGTACAGCTTATTGCGGCGTTTCGCTTCTACCCCCACCACTTTAGCCACGGCACTGATGGTGGCGTCGTCAAGCAGTTCCCCGAAAGTACACGCCACGGTGACGAGAGCATCGAAAAACAAGTGTTTCCCCTCCCACAGTTTCCCCTGGTTGGCGTCGATAAGCATGGCTATCAAAGGTTTGATTTGGATGGCAGTGAGGCCGGCAGTATCGTTAACTGCCTCCGCCACTGCCAGTGCCGCCCGCGCCATCGTCCGCCGAGTATGGTAGCTGGCCAGGCGGGCGTGGGCGCCAACAGCACCAATGATTTCGTCGTAGTAAAGGCGTACTCCCCGCAGAACACTGCTGGTGTGTTCGTCCCAAACTCGTTCAAAAATGGCGCCAGCACTTCCTGAGTCAAACTTCGCCACAAACAGCAAGGGGAGCACGCTACTACTGACGGCGTCAATGCGGTCGCCGCCACCGTATTTCGCTAAAGCGTCGATGGCGATGGCACTATGCATTCTCTGGTCATCGTCGTCGGCACTATAGTAACGCTCAGCCACGTCGTCGACGTAGCGGGCCACCAGCGTCACTGGAGCTAGCCGAGCCCAGTGGCCAGCAGCCCCAGCAAACGCCAGCGCCACCACTAAGTTACCATCACGCGCTTGACGAGCACACACCGTAAGTCCTTTCTCAGCGTAGGGAGCCACCACCGCCCTGCGCCGCGTAGCTAATAATACCATCGTTTTGGCACACCCCACTTTCAGCGGCAACCCTACCGTCAGCTTTGCCAGCGATATCAATTTGGGGATTAAAGTGGTAGCGACGTCATCGTCGACGAGAGTAACCAATTTATCGACGGCGTCCATCAACGGCAGTCGACCAACACCAGAAAGCCGTTGCTGGTCCAAAGCCAGCTTATCAAGGCCGTACTTGTCGGCATTTAAGTAGACGTAGTTCACCACTTGCGGTTCCAAAGTCAGCATCAATTGTACCAATTCGTCAATCAATTGGGGAACGTATTTGCGGATAACAGCACTGTCGCGACCACAGAGCTTCAATAAGGTGTCAAGAGCAAATTGACGTACTTCTTCGGCATCGGAACCAAGACCTCTACCCCCTAAAAGGAAGGGGATCACTGTGTCCAAAGCCGACTCGGCTCCCGGCAGCTGAGCCTCGACTAAACGGACCACCATTCCAGCTAACTGTTTAGCTAGTTGGTCACCTTGTTTTCTGACACTTTCCTTGATATCGTCGATGGCCCGGAATGCCATCGTCCAAATATCAGGGAGTTTGTCAAAGTATCTCTGAGGAGAAACACTACCCAAAACCAGGGCCAACGCTGCGGTGGCCGCTTCTCTCGTCCGCCACTCTTTGTCACTCATCCCCTTCAAAGCTTCTGCAACGATAGCATCGAAGTATTGAGCGATTATTGCGGTATCGTCGCCCACCACCATCTTCCAAATCTGGGTCATTACTGACGCCACTGACGTGTATGGATCAAACCGGTAGCAGTAAAGTTTAGGTACCAATCTCAACGCCATCAGTGGGTTCAGGGCTAACATATCGTCAAGCAGTACTTTAGAAAGAATTGCCCCAAGCCCGAAAGCCATGCCTCGTCTCAGCAGCCACAATGCTCTCTGTTGAGCAAGTGCCATGAACTTATACACTAAACTGGGGTCACCGACATCCAGGGCCAAGCTAAGAACGTCACGGTAGCTGTGGACGGCACCACCGTCACCCGTCTGGAGGTCAGGAGTGTCGAATAACTCAGTATCTTCATCAACACTACCCAGAGTCAATTTTCTCAGCTGGTTAGCATCAGTGAAAGACTTGAGCAATTGCTTAACCAAAGTATCTTTCATATCAGCCGATCCAAGCTCAAACACCCGTGCTAATCCTCTCAGTGCGGCTTCCTGAACCAAATCGTCACGGTCAGCAATGAACCTCATGAACGCCACTTGTAAGTCACTAGCCCGTTGTTTTATGGGTTCTAAGTGACCACAAAACTCCACTAACGAAAGTAACCAGATACACGCAGCACGACGAAGCAGAGGCCGTGTATGACGAGAGAACTCTAATACCTTGGTCACCGCAGTTTCCACTTTCTCCTGAGGTTGAGCAGTTAAATAAGTGGTGGGATCAGTGCCCATGATATCCAATTTCCGCTGGATGTTTACCGCTTGCCAACCGGCGACAGAAGCGGCTAACGCTTCACCAGAGGCAAACACAAACTCCACTTGTTTCGCCGCCAGACTATCGTAAATCACTTCCTCAATCAGCGTATCGGCATTGGGGAAAGCGATGCTCCAATCCCCTAAAGCAGTGACGGCGTTTTCATTATGTTTCTTCACTTTGGTTTTAATCATCTCAAACGCTTCATCAATAAACTCTGGGGAAAATCTCTCAACAGCCCCAAAACGAGCTAACTGACTCAATGCTTCTAAGGCTTGGCTTAAACCTGACGGACCCAGCCACATTTGTTTGAGAGAAGTCTCCAAATTGGCTATCGGAATTGTCAGCCGAAGCGGCAGTTGGCGAAGGTAGAGACGGCCCAAGATTGCCGCCTGAACCAATGGACGTTGGTCAAGTTGATTCCATATTTGTTCAGTAGGAGCAGAGGCATCCAGAGCCACAATCGCAATCACCAGGGCTCCCGACACTCCTCCACGATCACCCACCAGTGCCATTACCTGAGGTAATTGAGGTACCAAACCAGTTATCGAAGTAGCAGGGCTCATTGACACCATGGTATACATCATTTCGGCAAACTTGTCGGGCTGGTGGGCGATAACTTTCACCACACAATCAAACCAGAGACTTAAGGAATTGGATTCAGTGGCTAGGAATTCACTCACTAGCCGTCTGACCGTTGAGTCAGTGGCTAATGCTCGCGTCACCCGAGTCTCCCAGTCGTCGTCAACTACCACCACCGTCTTCTTGCCCTTGACCGCAGTCATCACCACGATTTTCACGGCAAACTCCAACGCCAGGTACGCCAGCTTGTCATCCACGGGAGAATCAGAGGTAGTGATCACTGCCATATAATTTGCAAGGCTGGGGAACTCCACTGAAACACCTGATCCAAGTAATTGAGCCGTGGGGACAAACTCCGTAGTATTAGCTGACAGTTGTAGAGCAAACCAGTGAGGATGAAGGCCTCGTTGTGCTTCTTCCAACGTGTCCAGACGAGTACTGGTCAGTGCCGCCACCACACATAACACACGAGCCTCAGCATCGTCAAAGGGGAACGCTAAGTTGAGGTATTTCACCGCCATGAATCTCACTGCCAGGTCCTGAGGAGTTAAGATGGCTCGTTTGAGTAAGTTTCTGAGTTGTGGATCCAGTTTAAATTGACCCAAATAGCGTGTAAGTCTCCCAAGAACTTCACTTATAGTCTGTCTGAGCTCAATGGCACTGGTATCCAATTGGCGGAAGAGAAACTCGATGGCACTGAAGTCAACCGCATTACCATCGTTAGCTGTCAATAAGTGGCCATAGGCTTCGTAAAGCATCGATAATTGTGCAGCAGCAGTGTGTTTAGCTTCAGCCTGGACGATTTCTTCCTTGACATTGGTAAGCATCAGCAGGGCTAAAGGTGCCGAAACTGAGTTACGAACAAGGTATTGAAGCACTAGCAGCTTCAACGGTCGGTGGTTCAGTTGGATGGCTCGTTCCACTAATTGGTCAAACCCTGGTGTGGTTTGAGCATGAGGTGATTGGAGTACGTCCGCCACAATTGCCGTCACTGCTCGTATTTCCAAAGGAGGGAACTCAGACGTACCGATACACAATTCCACAAGGTATTTGACGGCATTGGTATTTTCAGCAAATGCAGTTTTGATGGGCAGAGGGAGCTTCTTCCATTTAGTGGTGGCCGGATCACTTATCAGCGACAGCGGGTCAGTGGTGGCGATAAGCAATGGAAGTGGTTGATTTGGTGACGGTAATAAGTCAATAAATGCAAGTAGTCGGCTCTTTGTTTGTGTGAGTTGAGCCTGGGTCCATTCCTTACCGGCATCGACACTATAGAAGCGGTAATCAGCCACGGAAAGACCTGGGTTGGCTCGAGCAACGTCACCATTGGATAGAGTAAGCATGAACACTTGAGCCACGTGTGTTTCAAGCCAATTGGCATCGGTTTCATCAAGTTCTAGCTTAAATGAATCAGAGAATTGTGAGGGCAATATCTTCAAGAAGATCAGGAATAACTTCGCCTGGATCGTTCTTTGGTAATTAAAGATACCCGAAAGCACTTGAGGGATCACGTCCACTTGTTCTTCAGCACTCAATCGGGTGATGGCGATGTCAAAGAACATCGCGGTATAGATCCTCACCGCCAGCGGGTCCTGGCCTTGTGGAAGGCGAGGCAGCTTGATCTGGTCAAGCAATGCCTTCCAGGGAAGCCGTAGCGACGTTGCCGTTTTGATTCTGGGAGATATATCGCCGATAATCTTGATAATAGCGTCGCGGGATTGAGGGTGGGGCGACGCCAACTTGAGGAGTAACGGACAGAGGAATTGCCCCAACGCCTTCTCAAGCTGGGCATCGGTGGTGGCAAGGGCAAGCCGGAGCTCGACGGTCCCGATGAGCTTGAGTTCCCCGTCCATTGGAGATTGGTTACGCGGTTGATTATCGGTCCGTGATCTCACATTTCGCCACCGCGACTGTGTGGGGGACCACAGCGGGGCCAATGCGATGGTGGCGACTCCGACTACGACGACGGAAGTTCTTAAGGTAAATCTGAAACTTATGATAGTGTCGACTGTGTTTCAAGTTTCATGTGATTCAAAGTTGAAACTGGTTGGGATGTGTTAGGCTTACAATGGCTCAATGACATTAACTAAATCCATTTTAGTTAGATCAAGCGCGAACGTTGATAACAATATTAAAGTGAATGTAGGCAATTGAAATTTGTGCATTTCGTAAAGAATGAAAAGTAATTTGAAGTCAATATCCATTACTTCGTACCAATCACTGCTGTGGCTGCAGAAGGAATTGCCCTAGGAGGGCTTCCACAATTGCAATATGTCGGGGCGGCACCATAACGTGGGCCCAACTTGCACAAACCCATCAAGAATGAACGCTGGCCGGGTGACGTCTTCGCCGGCCTCGTACTGCTGGACCAAAGCACGATTGTCGTACTCACTCGAGTTTCGCTGGATCCACGAAATGAATCGAGGCTGGGTTTGTAACATCGAGAAGCCATAGTCTCCAGACTGGGACTTCAACGTTGAGAAGCCGTAGTTTTTCCACGTTTTTGGGTACTGCGTGTGTCAAAGACCCGAAGCGATCAATGCCAAATTCTTTTACAGCCGCCGTCAGAATGAGGATTTTTTTAAGGTTTTTTCAAATTGACGATTACTTCGATCCCTTGCGTTTTGACGGCTACAACGTTGATGAACCCCATACTTTAAAAGCCACCAGCCATTGTCATCATTGGTTATCGTTATATCAACTTCTACCGAAAGCACATTTTCTCATTGTCTCTCAGCGATCAATGGAGATGAGCTTTCTAATTCAGGACTGAGCCATTAGTTGAACTTGTAAATATCAATAAGACACCATCTGGAATCGGTTAAACGAAACTCATATGGCATTCATAAATTCCACCCTTAATCACCCGAAAAGACCGTCTTCCACTATCTGTTCACTACTATCTGTCTACTCCTTGACCCAAATCATGCAACGCAAGATACCATACATCGACGTAAAAGATCACCCAAATTTCATCAAAAAACCCATTGTATGTTTGTTTGCAACCGCACTGTGGTCTTGCATCATCAAGTGCACTTGTCAAAAGATTTCGTTTGGCACCCTTTCTTATATGCAGGCCAGCGTGTACACGATAAACTGGCTAAGATTTTCACGATTCCATTGCGCCACGAGTTTACGTCGGACAGTGATGAGACTACTTTCATTGTGATCGCCGTGGCCAGTTTAGTCGGACTCGATTCCCAAAACTTCAAAATCGCAAATTTAAAAAATCGGGATTTTGCTAGAAAAAAAAAATGGTATTTCAAATTTTTGATTTTCGAAAACTGGCATACTTTTTCGAACGTCATTTGCTGCCGCCGATATATGTTGTTCTTTGCACTTTTGTGAGTAACATTTGTTAGCACACCTATGGTCCAACTTGGCTGAGTCGTGAAATAAATGAGGGCAAAGGGTGCATTTTGGGTCACGCTTTTCAAACTTTTTTTTTTTTCAAATTTACAGCTAAAAGGGGGTGTATTACCACTGTTATAGAGGCTAACGCTGCGAGAGTGGGCTCGTTGGCATCGTAGGAGTCAGGTTTACTTTCGATTTCATTATTTTTCGCGGTGGGACCAATTTTCGAAAAGTTTGCTGTCAAAGGTATCTTTGACTGTATGCAGGATGTTTATGCACCAAATGTGCGCAAATGGTTATACATCACCACACCCTCTTTATCATCAAAATTCGAGAAATCTAAGCGTAGTAGTGAATTTTCGTCTGATAGATCCATGGTGAGCTAGCTGTGATAGCAAAACGTCTATTAAGATTTGTTTAAAGCTGTTGGTGACAGAAGCACAGTGGCTATCCAAATCCCTCTCACCACCAAAATCACGCCTAGTTTAAGGTGAAGTGTTATCAAAAGGTGCTTAGGATAATCCACAAATGGATAGGTTCACCTGGGACATTTTCGTGTTGAAACAAAGCTCCTGGCGAGTGTTAAAAGAACGTTTCCAATTCGGAGGAATCATCGTTAAGATCAAATGGGACCGTTTTCGGTTGTTTTAAAGTGATCACGAAAATGTTGTTTCGCTTTCAATCACTACTTGATGCCAAGTAGTAACAGCGACCCCCACCTCTTCCCCCATCAATGTTACCACTACTTGAGCCTCAAAAAACCACCCCCCTACACACTGACCACGATTACATCGATGTCATCCCTCTTTAAAGTCATTGTCATCGCCTTGACCCTGAAATTTTGCCGATGATGTTTACCAATAAATCCAAATTTCCGTTTGTTTGTTTGTATTGGGGGGCTTTCTTGTCGGTCAACGACGGCAACCCTTCGAAGAAATATATACACCACTAATCATTGCGTCGCATCACTTTTTCCTTTAATTGTTTCAATTCATCATCGGATTTCTGCGACCCCTTTTCAATGATCAAATTGCGCAAAAGTTTATTTTCCATTTCCAACCGTGAGATTTTCAGCTCGAAATCTTTCACCGTCGAGTTTAATTCGACAATCCTCAGCTCCATTTGTTTCTCTTTCATCTTTTTCTTGATTCTAAACCGGGCCGAGGCTGCGGTATTGCGTCGCCGCTTATCTAGCTCGGTCAGCAGCGGCAGCGCCTGACTAGCATTATCTTCCAGCAGCGACGGCAGCGGATGGACAAGCAGCAGATGAACCAGCAAATGATTTTGGTGTGATGTGGGGTGTGACGGAGGCGTAGCGTGACTACTGCCAAAGCCGCTAGCAAGGTCAAATATCGGTAATGGTGCCATCGGGTACAGCAGCAGTAAACTCAGAGTAGACGCCGTTGAAGGAGTTACCGAAGCATCAACACTTGTAGATGGTATTTGTTTGCCTAACAGTTGTTGGTGTTGGGCTACTAAAGCCGATAATAAGTCGATTTGGTTCAGTGACAAGCCAGCCAGTTCCAACAGCAGTTTCGCTCCCGGCGGCACGGGGAACTTGGGAAGTGCTCCTAATTGACCATTAGATTGATTAGAAGAATGGTTTTGGTTTGTTGCTTGGGCTGAACTCAGGCTCTGGGGTTCATCAAAGTCGTTCCATCTATGGTCAGCTTCAGATTTGGTCTCATCGGGAAATACAAACAGGTCATCGGCAAAAGCGGCTAACTCCATGGATAGTTGGCCATCAGCATCCAAATTAGGCGTGGTTTGACCGCCGTTAATGAAGGTATCGATGTACACAAGCTGTTCTAAGAGAGCAGCCAGCGTCTCCTGGGGGTTCAGTTGCGGGGTCAGCTGCGACTGGCTTCGGCTATGGCGGTTCATAAACAGCAGAAAAGCGAGAAATAGAAGTAAATGATTTGTTTGGGGATTTGCTATATAACTAAGGGTGGTATGGCGAGACTCCACCACAGTGGCGCTATCGGGGGGGTGCTCAGGTCACGTGAGTTGGCGTCAGTCAAACAGTCGCACTAAATCCGCGGGCGCGATGATGACACCCGGGCGCGAAATCGGTATCCCCGTGGGTAGCTGTCGGCTTTGTAACTCCCGGCACTCACGACACTCCCGTCACCGGAAGTGTCGGTAGTGGTGGCGACAACGTGGTAGTGGACGTATACGGGAGTATTGGCCACTGGCATCAGCGTGTACCCCGGCCATTTCTCGGGGCAAGGACGACGTCCCCAGCAACTTGAAATTGACACCACCCGTTGCCCAGCCATGCTTAGGGATCCGATAAAAGGGATTTGATTAAAGACATATAGTTTCGTGGTACGAGCCCTGGTGTTCATAATAGAGGTGAGAGGTGATATGTGGGGAAGGTGTGCGATGGATCCGCGACAGCTATCATATAGGTCCGAGCCCCTAACCCCGTTAAATCCGTCGACTACTACTACCATTATTACTTTTAAAGATTAAAGAATACCTAGCCAGGGACTGCTAGTTCCGTGGTTTTATTAAATGAAGTTAAGTATTTTGTCGATGACATAATCATACTTTGGTATCAGCCGACAATTATTGCTCCGAATCGGCTGAGGCAAAACGCAAAGCGTAAATGTATTGTTCCGGTTGACCGGAACCGCCTGTGATAGTACACAAATCCCTTCCCCACTAAACCCCTTAGCCCTAACAATACCAGGTTAACTACAGAGACTACAATAGCAATGATAGGTCAATTCAATAACAGTCAATTGCTGTATTCTCCTTAATTACTGCCTCCTTCCTTATTTGGTGGAGGGTGCCGTGTTTAGGCCTCGGTCGAGCTACTCAATTTTCTTCCACGTGTGGCCGCTAAATTTTTCACTTTTCGCACAACCCGAGCAAAGAAGCAGGGAAGAATTAGAGCCATTAAAAAAGTTGAAACTAATAGTTGAAACTAGTATCATATTTTAAAACGTTGTTTCATATTTGTTTATTCCGTATCCGTGTCATCAGACGCGACAGCCAGTGCCGCGTGTGTCTCTATAAACCAAGCTTCCGAGTTTTTCAACCAAGTGTAGCAAATATTGTTGTTTCATGTTTTCAATGTTGTTTCAATTTTTGCCTTAATGTTGTTTAGTGTCTCTTGGCGGAGAGAGAGTCGTGCTTAGCCTTAACGGAAAGAGGCAGCTGGTTGGTCATCTTTAACCGGTACTCGGCAAACAGCTTGAACGAGTGGCCCAGCTTTACTTGGGGCTTGGAAACTTCCTTAGCGACTTTGGCGGCTTGTTGAAACGATCTTCTGAAGTACATTGTTTGAGGTATTGTTTGAGAATGGATGGGTATTGGATATTCGGGAAATGGTGGGAGTGTGGCTGTCTTTATATAGGGAAGCGGGGGCGGGTGTGTCAGCGTCTGGTATCAGCGGCTAATAATTTTTTTTTTTTTTTAATGTGCCTCAGGCCATATTTTTGACTCATCGGCTTAGCGGCATGCACCAAGCGGAGACTGAGTGGGGAGGGTGATACCGGGGCGCGAGTGATGACCAGGAACGGTGATGACTAGATCATTTCTTCGTGTTTCCTGACGAGTTCCCCTCACGTGACGGTGAAACCGTGATCACCGGAGGGTCACTTGAAACCACCATCAGGCCATCGTTGTTTCCAATTCTCAAACTCCTTTACTCCATTCGTTTGCTGTAGTTGATTGACCCCACCATGCAGGTGGGCACATACTGAACCAAATCTCCAGCCAATCACGGGCGCGCACCGCGCACATAACAAAGATAACGACGACAGGAGATCGTGGCTTCGATGCAGGTCTTATCCGCGCCGCCGACGTCACCGAATGATTTCGCCCGAGGCAAGCAAACGGGCTAAGGAGAAAATCGGAAACAAGTGATCAGGTGACGACGTGGTCACTGAAATCAGGTGACAACGTCACTGAAATCAGATGACGCTAGCGTAGGGTAAATTTGTATCAGGGGAATGGTTTCAAGAAGGAGGAGATATACCACCGAATAATGAAGGTCGGGGTTTAAGGCTCGTGGGGTTTGGAATATAGCCGTATCGGAACGACGTCGCTCGCGCCAATGAGCGGCAGCGGATAGACGTCGGTTTAGAGTGCAGAACACATCTGTGAGGAGGGCGCCCCATCTTCGGCTTAGGCGAGCGACGGAGGTGTTTGTCCGATTGGGTTGCGGTAATCCTCAGCCGCTATCAGCGGACAAATACTTGCGAGGGCGACAGCGCGGAAAAGAGTGTGCGCGCGCGCGATAACGCTCGCTGAGATTGCTTCCGCGGCGACGGCGGCGGCGGCGGCGGCTATCGGCGCTATCGCACGTGCACTGGCGCTGAAACCGATGATGATCATGATTGCCATAGGAAAACATCAGTGCTGCAAAAATTTGTAACGACACGCTCTCAGTGGGTGGTAGTGGCAAAAATTAGGCGACTAAGGCATGGAGCTTCAGTAGTGCCTTACCCCAGTGTCATCAACATTAGGGGAATAAATCTAAAACAACCATACTGTCACAATATTCAACACTGATTGCTTTAAATTTTGAAATAAGATTTAGCTTCGTCGTTGTGGGCTCCCCTCAGTTTATAAAGACGCTCGCGTTTTCCCGGAGTTGGCTTATCTGTCATAACTGGCCCGGGCATCGCCGGGGTTTCACATTTCGTATCAAATACAGCAAACCTCTTACAAGAGATAACCACAATACCACCCCGGGGTGAATAGCAAACTGTAACCGTCAACTAATCATTATTCTTTGAATTCCATAAATCAAGTTAATCATAGTTCTCTCATTTGCCTCATTTTGGTGGGTTAGTTTGGGGAGAGTTCCGTTTTACTCTTTTGGTGTGACTCATCCTGAAATCTCCGGGGTTTACATGGTTGATCCCCTGAAACTGATAATGACAGTTCTTTTTTTTGCAGGTTAGGTATGGGGCGTGCTTCCCCTCCCTTGTACACTTCTCTATCTCTCTCACTCATTTTTCCCGGTCTCACGTGGTAGCGCCATCAAATCCGCGGCGGGCGACTCATGAGTCACTCCGAGACCCCGAAAGCGGATGCACGCGGTGCGGGCGAAATATCGGTGGTAATTCGTGTAAACGTCACTGATAAAAATTCCTAAACCTCGGAAAAACCTCACACCCTCGTTATCAGAAATGAAACTAATAAAATCATTGAAATTGCACTCTAAATTGATTATTTCTCTCACTATCGTTGGTTACGGTTATCGTCGCCATTGTCTGGTTTACGGAAACCGGGGCCGCTGGGCCTACCGAATACAAATACCCCTCAGTTACTCAATACCTCGGCACCGCTTGTTTCAGCAGTTATTCCATGGTGTTTGGGAAAAAGCCGTATGGCGATTATGCGCGGACGATGTTTTCGTCGGTGTGAGTGGACTAGTCATGTCCGAAACGCCCACCAATAAGTTGATGTTTCACAAATTAGTCGGTGAGTTTCAGCTTGATAACGGTCGGAGTCACTCCAAGCGACTCGGGCGGTGGTATTCTCCCGTAGCCGCTAGCTTTGCCTTAGTTTCCCCGGGTTTTGGCAGTAGTTTCCTTGTCTCCGAAGCTAAAGTCGTGGTAGTTAATGTCCGCCGCGCACCAAACCCGGGGACCCCTCGACCCTCATTGAATTGAAAATGATGAAATATCTATATTGTTATCAATTCTACTAGTCTGAAACATAACTTGAAACAGGGTTACGCCACTTGCTCAAAAATTTCTTATCTCTTAATTTTTTTCGTATTGGTGTTGCCCAGATCCCTTAACCTACTCTATCTGCTCCCCTCCTTTGCGCCGATCAGATTTTCGCCGCCGCCGCCGCCGCCGCGGCGCGCAGCGCAGCGCTATATAACCGGCACCCCACCCACCCTTAAGCCGCCATGACCACCAGCAACACCAGCCGGCTCACGCTGATGCGCCGCGACAACACGGTGTTGGGCGCGATGAACAAGCTCATGGTCGCCAACCGCGGCGAGATCCCTATCAGAATCTTCCGCACGGCGCACGAGTTGCTGATGCAAACGGTGGCGATCTATTCTCACGAGGACCGGTTGCTGATGCACCGGTTAAAGGCGGACGAGCTGTACGTGATTGGCGCCAAAGGCCAGTACTCGCCCGTTCAGGCGTATCTCCAAATTGACGAGATTCTCGCCATTGCTAAGCAGCACCACGTCAACATGATCCACCCCGGTTACGGTTTCCTTTCGGAGAACTCTGAATTTGCCCGCAAAGTGGAGCAGGCGGGGATCACCTGGATCGGGCCTGATTATACCACTATCGACAGAGTTGGTGATAAAGTGAGCGCGCGGCAATTGGCGCTTGAATGCGATGTCCCCGTGGTGCCCGGTACCCCTGGTCCCATCGACACTGTGGACGAGGCGGTGGCGTTTGTGGAGAAGTACGGCTACCCCGTGATCATCAAGGCAGCGTTTGGCGGCGGCGGCCGCGGCATGCGCGTGGTGCGCGAGGGCGACGACATCGCCGACGCGTTTAAGCGTGCCACTTCAGAAGCGAAGACGGCGTTTGGCAACGGCACTTGCTTTATTGAGCGGTTTTTAAACAAACCGAAACACATCGAAGTGCAATTGTTGGCCGACAATTACGGTAACGTCATCCACTTGTTTGAGCGCGACTGCTCGGTGCAACGGCGCCACCAAAAAGTGGTGGAAGTGGCGCCGGCGAAGACGCTTCCGCAGCTGGTGCGCGACGCCATTTTGACCGATGCCGTCAAGTTGGCGCAAGCGGCAAACTACAGAAACGCCGGCACCGCTGAGTTTTTGGTTGACGATCAAAACCGCCACTATTTCATCGAGATCAACCCGAGAATTCAGGTGGAACACACCATTACCGAGGAAATCACCGGCGTCGATATCGTTGCCGCGCAAATCCAAATTGCCGCCGGCGCCTCGCTCCAGCAGTTGGGGCTTTTACAGGATAAAATCACCACTCGCGGTTTCGCCATCCAGTGCCGTATCACCACTGAAGACCCCGCCAAAAACTTCCAGCCCGATACCGGTAAGATCGAAGTGTATCGCTCTGCCGGCGGTAACGGCGTGCGCCTCGACGGTGGCAACGGGTTCGCCGGCGCTATCATCCTGCCCCACTACGACTCAATGCTCGTCAAATGTCTGTGTCTGGGGCTGACCTACGAGATTGCCCGCCGCAAGATGCTCCGCGCGTTGATTGAGTTCCGTATTCGTGGCGTGAAAACCAATATCCCGTTCTTGCTTGGATTGCTTACAAATGAGACGTTTGTGGCTGGTGAGTGCTGGACGACGTTTATCGACGATACCCCGTCGCTTTTCCAGATGATCTCGTCGCAAAACCGCGCCACCAAGTTGTTGCTGTACATCGGTGACGTCGTGGTTAACGGCCTGCCGATTAAGGGGCAAATCGGGAACCCTCAGTTGGACACCGAGGCGGAAATCCCCACTATCCACGACCCTAAGACCGGTATTGCGATCGATGTGGCGAAAACTCCCGTGCCTAGAGGCTGGAGACAAGTATTGCTTGAAGAGGGGCCCCACGGCTTTGCCAAGAAGATCAGACTGTTTGACGGCACTTTGATCACCGATACTACCTGGAGAGACGCCCACCAGTCGCTCTTAGCCACCAGAGTGCGTACCATCGATTTGGCCAACATCGCCCCCACTACTGCCCACGCCCTCAACGGTCTCCTTTCCCTTGAATGCTGGGGTGGTGCTACGTTCGACGTCGCCATGCGTTTCCTCTACGAAGACCCCTGGGCCCGGTTGCGCCAGCTCCGCAAACTTGTGCCCAACATCCCCTTCCAGATGTTATTGCGTGGTGCCAACGGTGTCGCCTATTCCTCGCTTCCTGATAACGCCATTGACCAGTTTGTACGCGAAGCTAAGGAAGCTGGCGTCGACATTTTCCGGGTTTTCGATGCGTTAAACGACTTGGAACAGCTTAAAGTCGGTGTCGATGCCGTCAAAAAGGCTGGGGGAGTCGTCGAAGCCACCGTGTGCTACTCCGGTGACATGTTAGCCCCCGGAAAGAAGTACAATTTGGCCTACTACATGGAAGTAGTGGACAAGATCGTCGATATGGGCACCCACATCTTGGGCATTAAAGATATGGCGGGTACGTTAAAGCCTCAGGCGGCCACCGAGCTCGTCGGCGCCATCAGAGCCAAGTACCCGGACTTGCCCATCCACGTCCACACCCACGACTCCGCCGGTACCGGGGTGGCGCTGATGGTCGCCGCCGCCCACGCCGGCGCCGACGCCGTCGACGCCGCGCTGAACTCGATGCTGGGGATGACGTCGCAGCCGCTGATCTCGGCGATCTTGGCTTCTCTCAGTGGCCAGATCAATACTGGTGTTGACGAAGGCATGGTGCGTGAATTGGACGCCTACTGGCAACAAATGCGTCTCTTGTACCTGTGCTTTGAAGCCGACTTGAAGGGTCCTGATCCTGACGTCTACCAGACGGAAATCCCCGGCGGTCAGCTCACAAACTTATTGTTCCAGGCTACGCAATTGGGGCTTGGTCCTCGCTGGCTTAACACTAAACAAGCCTACAAAGAGGCGAACCAGTTGCTTGGCGATATCGTTAAAGTTACCCCTACTTCTAAGGTCGTGGGCGACTTGGCTCAGTTCATGGTGCTGAACAACTTGCTGTCTGAAGACGTCCAGAACTTGGCCTCGGAGCTCGATTTCCCCGACTCCGTCTACGACTTCATGGAAGGGTTGATGGGTACTCCCTACGGCGGCTTCCCCGAACCGTTGAGAACCAACATTTTGGCCAATAAGAGACCCAAGCTCGATAAGCGCCCGGGGCTCTACCTCAAGCCGGTGGACTTTGACGCCGTCCGCAACGAATTGAGACAACGTTATGGCCCCACCATCGACGAAACCGACGTGGCGCTGCACATCATGTACCCTAAGGTGTACGAACAGTTCCGGGCTACCCAGGAAAAGTTCGGCGACTTGCTGGTATTGCCTACCCGCTACTTCTTGAAGGCGCCGCTGATCGGCGAGGAATTGCTGGTGGACATCGAACAAGGGAAGACGCTTATCATTAAGCTTTTGGCCATCGGTGAGCTCTCGCAAAAGACGGGTAACCGCGAGGTGTTCTTTGAACTCAACGGGGAAATGCGCTCGGTCACCGTCACCGATAACACGGTGCTGATTGAGACTAAGACCCGGGCTAAGGCATCGCAGCCTAACGACGTCGGCGCTCCCATGCTGGGGGTCATCGTCGAAATCAGGGTCAAAGACGGCCAGGAAGTCAAGAAAGGCGACCCCGTGGCGGTATTGCTGGCGATGAAGATGGAGATGGTGATCTCGGCGCCGGTGTCAGGCCATGTGGGCGAGATCTTGATTAAGGAGGGCGACCTGGTCGACGCCAGCGACTTGATCACCCTGATCAAGAAGTAGGATGTTAACATCCTAAATTCTGATCAGATGACCTACGATAATAAACGAATGAGAACTAACTGAGTGTAACATATTGTAGGTGGCTTTCAGCAGTTACGGATGACGAGTGGTCGATCCAATTAAGCCACAAGATCTAGACTAGACGTACCAGTTCTGGTTTAAACTAGATTTATGAGCAATTAGTTTAAATCCGATGTTTTATCTATTGATTAAGATTGAGTGACTGCTTGAATTGCATCCACTTTGAACGCTATTCGTGAATCATCAGATGGAGTGGTAATATCAACTCTCACCATAACCAAACCCCGAACGGGTGGCAAAGTTACTTATGTCAGCAACACAAAACACCCAGTGGTAGTTTAAACTGAAACTTTACTGCTCCTTCTAAATTTTGAGAGAGAAAGATTTTTACAGAGATTTTAATGACACAAAGAATAGGCCAGCCCCACATCACCAATAATCCCCAAATCAAGCAGCTCTAAGAACTATTGTTTCCCTTCAAGTTGACGTTGTTAGCAAATGTCCCGTTGATTTTTGTCTGCGTTAAAAGTACCCTTCTGTCGGGGGTTTTAGTCTATTTCTCTTTTAGGACACGGGGGTGTGGCTAGTGCGAGGGCGCGGCAGATCACCACTTGCAGGATATAATGCAAACCCCGATGAAAATTTCCCCCCAACAAGGTATATGGGAAATCAACTGACAAACCATCAAACAAGGCCAAATAAGAGTCTAACCGAGGTCAATCGCATCGGAAGACATCGAACATCGGTATATCAACCTCTTGATTTCAACTATTGATGCATTTCACGAAATTTCATTTGAGAAATGTCTCCAAATTCCCTACATTTATTCTCTCAAATTTATACTCTCAAATGTAATATTAAAGATGCTAGACTACCGGATACGACAGCGGGGCTCGGTGCAGCAAAAGCGCTTGCACACCGAGCACAGCACCCTCACGGAGCCACAGGGGCACCGTTCGGGGCTCATCAGGTGGCGCGCCTGGTGGCAGCGGCAGTGGGGGCACTTGTAGAACATGGTGCTGATCATTGCCTGTTTTGGCGGGGGAGGGTGTTTGCCGTCTGGCAGCAGTAGCTGGCGCGGGGGGCGTCTGCCTGTTTATATAGTCGGGCGTTGGTGGGTGTCGCAAAGCTGCGTCGCCGTCTTTCGAAACCGACGTCACGCGACGTATTCCAAGTTTTGTTTCAGACAAATACTATTCAAACTCACCAAAGTCTAATTTATTTGTTTATTTCGTCATAGCTAGACACACGACAACAACCCGAAAAGCACCACTACTAACGACAAGTCACCAAAGAAGACCCCCAACACCAGCCAGTAGCCCATCGCTTGAGCAATGTAGCGCCGGTACTGGTCTACTTGCGGCACGAACATCAGCACCGCATTCAACCCTTTCATGATAATCCCAGAATCGCCTCGAAGGTGGTGGTTGCGCAGCACCACGTACCACGCCAGCATGATCGCGACCTCCACCGCGACAAACACCTGGAAAAAACCCAGAATATCGGCGTGGTCCCACTCGTGGCGCACACGGTCAGTCTGAGCGGCAGAGAAACCATCGTAGCGGTAGTGGTAGAAGTGGTAGCCGAAGTTGGCCAACACCGCGATATACCGCACGATCAAAAACACAAACTTGGTCTTTTTCGCCTGGTAGGCGTGGTACTCGCCGAGTTTGGCCTGGTACTCGATCTCCTCCGGCAGTGCCAGCGGCAGCGGCTGGTTAGGGAAATTGCCGCCCATACCGCCCATATCGGGCATCTCCCCTTTCATCATTGCCGCAAACATCTTCAGCATATCGTCGCCACCGCCGTTCTCGCCGTTATAGCCAGCGACCCTCAGCATCAATTGCTGGAGCATATCGTCGGGGTTTTCTGGCGGCGGCGCCCCGCTGTCAAAACGGGATATATCGACCACTTCGGGGTCGTCATCGTCGCCGCTAAGGATATTGGGAGTGGTGCTAGTAATGGGGCTGGTGAACTGGGCCAGCGGCGGTTGGGGCGGCGTGTGGACTCCCGTCGCCTGGGCTTGCGGGGGTTGGGGCTTATCGAGCACCAGGGTGACCTTATCGGCTTTCACCAGCAGTCCCAGCCCCAAGATCAGGTTGAGCCGCTCCAGCGCTTTACCTTGGCCCATTTTGGCCTGGCGCCGCTCGCGCAATATCCGCTTCTTCTCCTCAGCAGTTAACTCGGCCATGGTGGGGAGGGGGGTTGAGTGCGACCGCGACCATTTGTACCGACCAAGGAGAACACTAACGATTGAAACCGAAGCCGTGAAATACTGAAGTAATTTCTGGAACTTGTACATCCCATTCCATGATAAAAAAAAAGAATTACTTATAAATTTGATGACGGAACTAAATTGAATGATGTGAACTAGAAATCAGCTAGTGTGACTTGAATCGGTGCCAATAGTGAATATAGGTGCGAAGATGAGCGTATATATGGCCTAAGGGAAATAATTTACCAGGTTACTGCTAACATTGAAGAGATTAGGTGTTCGATAATGAGCTTCAGATCAATTAGAGGCTTACCACATTGATACATATTCGAGTTCAATCAAAAAGACACCGATACAGGATTAGTGCTAGCACGTCGGTGCAAATCAAGTACACCTCAATGGCTCAAGAAATACGACAAGACCATTGCGTCTATGGCAATTATCACAATGGACTATAAAAGTGAATTACCAATGTTTCATCAAAATGAAAATCTACAGCTGCTTGTCTATCTTTGGATTAATTAAATAGTACAGGCGAATCCGGATTCGCAAGGTCATAAATGATGGTGGAGGAGGTGGGTAGTCGTAAAACGCCGAGATCATCATCGCCGGCCGTTGGCCATGCGGTCAGCAAGCCGCTGGCGGGTTTGTTGAGCGCGGAGCTCGGCGGCTCGGTTCGACCGGGGGCCCTTCCCCGTCTGCGGTCGTCGCGGTGGTGCTGATGCTTGTGGTGTCAGTCCCGGGTGGCGGTTCAGGCGTGATAGACGTTCCCATACGTTTAACGGGCGTTGGCGTTTGGCGGGGAGGGCCAGGGCCAGCTTGGTCGAGGCAGTAATGGTTAAAGGGGGACCTTGAGGAGTAGCAAACACATCACCATCGCCATTACTGTTGGGAGTACGCCCTTGGCCACCGTTGGCCCTAAGGTGATCTCGGGTCCTCGGACGCTTTGCTGGCGTCTGAGCCACTCCGCTAGTTGTCTGCAATCCAGTATTGCCCTCATCATTAGTCTGCAACTGTTTATCAGCTCGTAACTGATCCAATTCAGCCTCGAGCATGGCGTTATCGTGTTCGAGCTGGGCGAGCCGCTGGCGCAACTGGCGCCGCCGCAACTTGCGGGCGTGCACGCGCAAGTCGTCGTCCAGCGGCGTCGCCACAAACTCGGTACAGAACATCAGCATCTCCATCCCGTAGAGGAAAGCGGCAAACCCTTCGTTGAAGTCGACGATGCTGTTGTTGACGCGCGCGAGCCGCGCCGCGTGGTGCGCGATCGAGTCCATGGTCCCCGCGAGCCGCTGGAGCTTGTCGGCCACGGGTGGCTCGTCCAACGGGTCCATGCCAGATTTGGGGGAGGGGGGTGTGGGAAGAGAGACGCGTGGGGTTTGTTATGGCGCGCGTGGTAGAGAAAAAAGCCGCTATAACTTCTCACCAGAAAAACATCACTAACCAGGGCTGGTAACCAAAAAACTAGCAGACTATTAATATTATAGCTGGCGTAGACTCGTGTCCAGTGAAGTGTTTTGTACAAACGAGTAAGCAAAACTCAGAATGATAATTACTGACTAGAGACATGTGTTACATTCAAGTTTGGGTTCGGTGTTCTGTCTAGATTTGCATGAATTGTTAATTTTACCGATAATTTGAACTTGTGCTTAACACATTTGACTTCAACAACAGTTAGCACTTGAATCGTAACCCAATAATGAATTTTTGGCTGTGTCAGCATGGATCCAAGAATGTTGAGAAGACCAACATCGAGTCATTTCAAAACATCTTAACCCGAAAACTTTACCTTGCCTTGAAACAGAACTACAACGATCATGATTATACCCTAGCACCATCCGTCAGATCTACAATTGCTCAAACTCTCAGACTTTTGTTAATCTATCTACATGTCGTCAGTCCCAATAATCTGCGACCACGTCTTACCTTCCTTTTGCAATTCCACCACCAATTCGTCTCTGATCTTCAGCGGCAAACCAGGACCTTTATAGGCGAAGGCAGTGTACAATTCAACAAAAGTGGCCCCGGCTTTACCGAACTCCAACGCGTCCTTACCCAGCGAGATACCACCACAGCCAACAAGCACTAAGTTAGAGTCCTTAGTGTACTTGCGCAATAACCTCAACGCCTGGAGAGACAACGGCTTCAACGGCTTACCCGAGAGACCACCAGTTTCGTTGATCAATTGCTTGTCGGTAGTCGCCATCGTCGCCGCCGGTCTTTGCACGGTAGTGTTGGAAATGATGATCCCGTCGACCTTAGCCAGCTTCGCCAGGTTAGCGATCAGTTCGATTTCCGGTTCAGTCAAGTCAGGAGCCACTTTCACTAATACAGGAGGCACCAGCCCCAACAAGTTAGCACCACACTTGTCTCTTTGTTCTCTCACGGTAGTCAACAATTTGGTCAATTTTTCTTCCAGTTGCAAGTCTCTGAGCCCCGGAGTATTAGGGGACAGCACGTTAATCACTAAAACATCGGCGTAGTCCTTCATTCTCTGCACACCTTTCAAGTAATCTTCAATTTCGTCACCGGTCTTATTTTTACCCAAATTGATCCCCAAAAGTCTACCGTCACGGAACGCGTTAGTCGTAGGTTGTTGGCCATTATTATCCACCTTATAAGCTTGCATCAACGCCGTGAATCTCATTTTCAACCGGGCCAACACTGAAAAATGACCCGTCAGATTGAAGCCATAACGGTTAATCACGGCGTCATCGCGAGGCAAACGGAAGAACCGAGGTTGAGGGTTACCCGGTTGCGGCTCGGGAGTGATCAGACCGATTTCCACATAGGAAAACCCACAATCAAACAAACCATCGATGGCCTCACCATCCTTATCCAAACCCGCGGCTAACCCAATCGGCAGCTTAAGGAACTTACCGAAAACGTTAACCCCGAGTAACTGGTCGTATTCAGGGTGTAAGTGTTCGTCCATCACTCGCGGGTGGAGCCCCATCAGCAATAAGCGGATGCCCAAGCGATGGCCTTCTTCGGCATCAGTCAAACCACGAATTAACGGACACAACACGTACTCGTGGATCCCCAGACGCGCGTCCATCACGTAGTAGCCGCCAAACACCCCGGCAACCGCGGCCCCGGCGATGGCTAATGGACGAGTGATGCGTGACATTGGTGGTCGAGTCGAAGTTGGTCAAAGCCAATTTGCGCGCGAATCTTACAGTCCGGGGAAGCCACCGGTATCGGACTTCTGAAACTAATAAATCTGAATCAGTCTGGAAAATCGATAAATTACTTGGAAAATTGTGTTTAGTGTAATTGGTTGACTCAGTTTATGTGAGTTACTTGACACTCTTTATTTCAGTGTGATCCGATTGGCATCAAAGACTCATACTGAAAATCATCTACAAAATCAAGTACTGGCGTCATTGAGTAAACGAAATACAACAAGATCTCACTATACTCTTCATTGGAGTACTATTCGTTTGAGCAGAGAAAGTTACAGGACTAATGTTAGATACAATTCATTAAATCAACACGAGCCTCAGATGACTTGCCATTTTTCTCCTCCACTTCCAATCACTCAGATTCAGGTTCGAATCCGTCGGCACCACATTTAGCCTTGAGCTCCGCCACGGAAGACTCAGTTCTCTCGCGATCAGGTCGGGGAAGATCATGTACTCATATTCGGCCTCATGATTCTTGAGGTACGAGTCCAGGTATTGTTCGTATTTTGCCAGCGCTTCGTCGATAGCCGCCAACTCTTAGCCGTTGAGGCTATGGAGACCGTGGCAGAGGTCCCGAAGCAGGTGGACCCCGACTCCGTGTTGCCTTCTGGTCATCGCGAGGAAATCACTAGCACGGCCAGATAAAGCCTCCAAATCCTTGACGGTGGCCATGGTGGCCACTACGGCGTCGTTCAACGTCTGGGACGTCTGGCATTGTTGATTCACTTCACAATAACCCGTGATTGATTTTTGCCGGTCGCCATCGCTGAGCCCCGGAAACTTACGATTAACGACACCAACAGCAGCAGGTTGACTAAAAGTTTTGCGTTATTCGAGACGGTAAGCATTTTTTCCATTTGTGGGTTGATATCAGGCATCGATTGCGTGGCCCGGATGAATTGCTGACGTTCCGTTTCAGTGGGGAGTTTGGCCATCTCCGCCTAAAACTCGGGCGTGATGATGAGGAAACGGGCGGCAAGCTCGGCGTCTCCTTGGTAGTCCAGCGAGTGATGGTCAGTGATTAATGAAGTTTAAATAGTCGAATTTAGGCTTTATCAGGCTCCCTCGTTTATAGCACCTGGGTGTCGTTAGCATAAGTGTTCGAGGAAACTTTAGATACCGGAGATACCACAATGGAGGGACACCAATTGGAGCCAGGACACCACCTGGAACACCCCGCCTGTTGACGTCAACCAGATAATCAGTAATATTTTCAAACTTTAAGTATAATCGGTGTATTAGCTTTCATGTCTTTCAAATTTGGCTTCAATTGGCTTCAAATCGGCGGCAAAGTCATCATCTTTGGCGACTATGTTTGGTTCTGGTTGAGATCGTGTGCGACCCAAAAGTGGAAAAAGGTCGTGTGCATATTTAAATCGCCGTACTCACTTCTACTTTGATCACTCTAAATTCATAACATTATCTATATCGTGCCGCACCGCTAGTGCTGGACTTTGTTGGTATTTGTGGTCGTCAATATTTACGGTGAAGCCAGTTCACCAGCTTAATGGATAAACCCCACTGATTAGTACATGACTCTTCTCTTCTTTTGAGTAGCCCCACCGCCGTAGGCAGCCAACAACGAGTTGTAGACGTCGCCACCAGCAGCGCCGGCATCAGCGCCAGCAGTGGCGCCGGCACCAGCAGCGGCAGTAACTCCGGCAGCACCGGCGTCGACAGTGCCGGCAGCACCGGCATTACCGGCAGCAGTCGCACCCGCGGCACCGGCATCGACGGCGCCGGCAGCGCCGGCAGTGCCGGCAGCGCCAACGCCAGCGCCGGAAGGAGCAGGGACACCGGTAGCGGCAGCAGCCAAGGTCAGAGTGCGGGTAGTGGGGACACCAGTGGCACCAGTGGCAGCGGTAGCAGCAGCGCTGGCAGCCAGGCTAACGGCGGGGGCGGCAGCAGTGCCGGCATTGCCGCTAGTGGCAGCGGAAGCAGCACCGCCAATGCCACCAAGCAAATCACTGAGGATGTTACCCGACGAACCAGTAGCGGTGGCGGCAGCAGCGCCGCCAGTGGCCGAGGCCTTAGCGGATTCCTTAGCCAGAGCCAGAGCGGCAGCGGTTTGCAAGTCAGCCACCGCTTGCGACGCTTTAGGGTTCAGCAGCGACCCGAAGATGCCGCCGAGGAGCTTGACCAAAAAGTCAACAATGCTGCCGGAGTTCTGGCCGATCCACTTCATGATCGAGTCCCAGATACCCAGACTTTGCAACCAGTTGAACAAAGTACCGCCGATCTGGGCCAAGAAGTTGATGGCGTTGGTCAAGAAGTTTTGGAACGCCTCGGGGTTTTGCGACACCCAGTTGGTGATCCAGTTGAAAATGGACGAAATGATGTCACCGAGGTCTCTTTGGATCATTTCCGCCCGCTTTTGTTGTTGTTGAGGGGTGGACGACGACGACGAACCGCCGGTGAAGTAGCCCAAGATGGCCGAGAAAGCTTCCTTGACCAAGTTGATGATGGCCTGTTGCAACCCTTTGTCGTTGACAAGCTTAGAGAAGATGTCTTGGATCAAACCCGAGTTCCAGATCGCCAGTAACAAGTTGGGCAACGCCGCGAACAAACCGGAGATGGCCAGCTTGGCGAGCGAGACAATTTGGTCTCTAAGAGCTTGGTTGGTGGTGAGGGTGTTCCAGATGTCACCAAGGATACCCAGGTTGATGAAAGCAGAAATGACGCCAGAAATGGCCAGACCAAGGTCTCTGGTGGCCAACTGGATCTCTTCGGGAGTCAACTCACGCTTGTGGGTGGTGGCTTCGTCCAAGACGGCGTTCAAGTTCTGCAAGGCACTGATCAACTGGTCCTGGTTGAAGGCAACGGGGGCGGCGTCGGCTTGAGCCGCGGGGATCGCAGAGCCGTTGGCGACGGCAGCGGTGGCCAAGGCGAGAAGGGTGGCTTGGGAGAACTTCATTGCTGATTGCTGATCGATATTCAGGGGGAGCTCGAGGCAATTATATAGGTTTTGGCGGGGACAGAGACCAGGTTTTGCAACCATTTCCCAAATAGGTAATGAGTGGCCTCCACTGACGTCAACGAAGAATGCGGGTTTTCTAGAGGTACCACCGAAGAAAATGCCGCCATTGTTGGCCCGGAAAAAATTGGTGAAACAGGGTCGTAACTGCAACAGTGGCCCTATCGTCCGGAACATTTCGTGATTGTGGTAGCTGTCCCTGAGAGTGTCTGCTTCGTGTAAACGGCTTGAAATGTTGACGGCGGGCGAGAGATTTTCACCTGCATCGTCCTGCATATAATCACATGCACGTCTCCCAACCTCTTATACGTATCGGGTAAAGAAACCCCAGCGCCCTCCTGATCAGCCTCGATTGAGGTGTGGGTTGCCATCCCTGGTGCCTAGATTGAATTACAACCGGCACAGCCTCCATCGGACTTCCCCCACGGTTTGCCGATTGACACCAGGATCGGTGCTTAGCCTTAGCGTAGTAGCCACAAAACAGAAAATTGCACAATAGATTAGAGGTGATAATAATAGTTACAGAAACACGGTGTTTTGACGAAACGCTCGTCACCTGTGTTATCTCCATCGTCGCCATAATTACGGTGTTTTTGGTTGTTTCCGTTTCTTCCTTACGAAGATTTTAGGGAATTAGTCACAACCTTAACTTCGGCAAACCACCATAATTTCACCGCTTTCGTGGGTGTTTTGCCGTGGTGGGGTTTTGCTAAGACGCATGGAGGCTTCGGAAATCGGAAATAAGCCTCGCGAAGCAAATATCCATCGGCAGCCAGGCTTTTGTGGCGCCACGCACGGTGTCACCGCGTCTTTGCTCGTTTAGGCAAAGATCACGCCAGGGGCGGTGCCCAAAGGTACACGATACAGAGTATGGCTTTGGTAGTGGTTGTCACGAGGTGTTTACCCTTTCTATTGTGGCAGAGCCAGCATGTGGTTACCGAGTTAGCAAGTAGTGCGTTTGAGGGTGGCCTTAAGGTGCAAGCGAGTTATTACTCAGTCAGGCTAATTACTCGATAAGGTCGAGAAAAAATTGCGAGAGGCTGGTGGGGTAGTAGTAACTAACAAAAACACTAACGGTTTGGGTACTGTGCCAAAATTGGAAGCGGTCGTAGTTAGCTTCCTTTTGTTCGTGTTTTTTCGCTAGATTGGAGAATTTTCGAGGAAGGGTGATAACGAGCAGTATAGACTTTTACACAAATTTGAGTTGGTTGAGTTTGGCGAGAGAATGATGATGACCGCTAATGGCGTAGAGTATTTAGCGATAGAGACAAATTACGAAACAGAATTACGATGATTGAGAAGGAACTACGGTCTACACCTGCCACTTTTCCATATCGTCAACAAGGTTTGGATACGTCCCACGTTTTAGTGGGTAACACTTGCCAGTCATCATATCGTGCCACAAATCTCTATAAGGTCTTGAACTTCCAGTTAGCCCATAGCTGGGAATGAAGTCACATCATGTCTTTTGCAGCACATCTGGTGGCAATAGGGATTGGAGATGGGCAATATTATCTCCAAAACCAAAAACTTATATACTCATCAGACGATTGGACAAATAGCGGCACCAGTACACTCAAAGAACTGAAGCTGTGGCGAAGATGTGATGTATCACCGTCAACGGTGCGGCAATAAAACCCTTGATGAACATAGATAGGTCCTGCATATAGTCATAGATAACCCAAAAAGCAAAATCACCAAAAATGGTCCCAGCGGGAAAATAATGAAGTCAAATGTAGCCGCGTCTCCTACGATGCCAACGAGCCCTCACTCTTGAAGTTAGCCCCTCTGATGGTGAAGCTACACACCCTTTTAGCGTCAATTTCAAATGAATTATTTGAAAAGTGTGACCCATAACGCACACTTCATCATCGATTTGTCCACGACCCAACCAAGTTGGACCGTAGGTGTGCTAACAAATGTTACTCACAAAAGTGTAGAGATCAACATATATTGGCGGCAGCAAATGGCGTTCGAAAAAGTATGCCAGTTTTTGAAAATCAAAAATTTGAAACGTCAATTTTTTTTTAGCAAAAAATCCCGATTTTTTAATTTTGTGATTTCGAGGTTTTGGGGGTCGAGTCTGACTAAACTGGCCACGGCGATTACAATGAAGGTAGTCTCATCACTGTCCGATGTAAACTCGTGGCGCAATGGAATCCGTGAAATCTTACCACGTTCACCGTGTACTCATTGGCCTGCATATAATGGAGCACTTGACATGACCTCTATCAATTCCATACTTGACGATTTGAACCACTTTAGCGACAATATTAGGGCAACCAATACCACATGTTGTAATTCCTCAACCTTTTGATCTGTTCTACCTGAGTATTTACAATTGATTAATTGGCCGTTAAGCGTGATGAATGCGCCATTGATTTAGATCTCTAAGAAACCAGCCACACACTGGCTACGAAAAATGCTGTTGCGGTTAAGCTAACCTAGGAAAGCAAGTCCTCTCAAAAATGAAAAGATTTCATCACGACTAGCAACAGCTTAAATAGCCGACTCGATTGAGTACTTCGATTTAGTTCCATCGCAATAAGCGGAGGGCGAACTTTGGTTCAATAGATGTATATACGAAAATCAATTGCCCCTGACAACGATTACAAATTATTCAAAATCAAACATCCTCAATACACCACCCCCACCAACCAAACTGCCCGTTCAATCCAGTCATTTTTACTATTGCAAATTTCCAGTTCACGATTTGTCGCGCGCCAGGGGGGGCGACAAATTCCCCATTGCTGATTGGCTCTTGTGTACCCCCACTGCGCGCACACATTCGCACCAACCACCCAACCACAAATCTTTTCCAATTGTCAACCCTTCACCAAACGATGTTGTCGAGAGCTCTCACCAGACCCGGGCTCGGCTTGCGTTTCCCGCAGGCGTTCCGGACTCTCGCCACCACCCCGAAGTTGCACAAGCCGGCATTGGCCTACAACACCGCCGGTGGTTCGGCGATGGCGGCCCCTCCCCAGGACTTCCGGGTGCCCAAGCCCAAAACGTGGGAAGAGCTGAACGAGCTGTTCCTTTCCAAAGCGACCAAGTTCTTCTTCTTACAGGAGATCGTGCGTGGTATGTACATCGTGTTGGAAATGTACTTCCGCGAGCCTTACACCATCTACTACCCGTTTGAAAAGGGGCCGATTTCCCCGAGATTCCGGGGCGAACACGCGTTGAGACGCTACCCGCTGGGCGAGGAACGGTGCATCGCCTGTAAGCTCTGCGAGGCGATCTGCCCGGCGCAGGCGATTACGATCGAGGCCGAGGAACGTTTGGACGGGCTGAGAAGAACCTACAAGTACGACATCGACATGACCAAGTGCATCTACTGCGGGTACTGCCAGGAACTGTGCCCCGTCGACGCCATTGTTGAATCCCCCAACGTCGAGTACTCGACGGCGACGAGAGAAGAGTTGTTGTACAATAAGGAGAAGTTGTTGGAAAACGGCGACAAGTGGGAACAGGAATTGCAGTACTGCATCGAGGCCGACGCCCCCTACCGATAGCATAACAGGCGTCTAACAGGCTACTAACATCTCAGCCTTGATCAGAGAAGTAACTAACTTTCAAGCCTTATCTAGAGAAAATCATAAAACGTTTGAATTAAACCCTGTCTTGTAATTGACGATGATGTTTGTTACACTGATTTTATTTCGTTCTAGTTTCAGTCTTGGTTTGATTGTAGTTTAAATTGTTGACATAACTCAAGGAGATCTGTCACTGGCTACAAAAGCTGAGGTTACGATGACCAAATTGAAATCAAAACCACTTTTTATGATGGTCAATTCTATATAATATTGACTAGCTGTTGTTTCCATTCGTTTGAGAGTGACTCTCCAGAGAGACGGTTACTAGCTAATAGGTAAACTCTCTGCCATCTAGAAAACTCGACCAAATCTTTCAACTATCCTATTGAAATGATAATTGTTCAATAAGTTAAACTACTCAAAATTCTTCTTGTATTTGTCATTCCGGTATCTTCATTCTGGTGGCTCGTATCAGCATACCCCGCGAAATGCCGTGCCGTGCCATATTCTCCACTCGCAAACGACTCCCATCAATTACGTACACCACCGCGATGCTTTCCTCTGAACAAGTGAAGCGGTTTAACGACGAAGGCATGCTTTGCATTCCCAACTTCCTTTCGCCCGACCAAATCGCCCAGCTCCTGGCGAGAGCACACACATTGTTGGACGAGTTTGACCCGCTGGCCCACCCAAAAACGCTATTTTCCACGTCAAAGGATAACCATGTGGGCAACCAATACTTCCTTGACTCTCTGGATAAAGTGAGCTTTTTCTTTGACACCGATGCCGTCGATAATGACGGAAATTTGGTGTACCCAAAACAAGTGGCCATCAATAAAATCGGCCACGGGCTCCATCTCCACGAACCGGCATTTGCACAAGTTACCTTTGACGATAAAGTACAAGGGATCGCCAAATCTCTCCAATACGAGGACCCCCGAGTGCTCCAGAGTATGCTTATCTTTAAGCACCCAGCACAAGCGAATAAGATCAGAGACAACGAAGTACCGCCTCACCAGGACGGTACCTTCCTCTATACCGACCCACCACTGGCTCTAGGCTTTTGGTTTGCTCTTGAGGACGTTACTAAGGATAATGGCTGCCTATACTATGCTCCTGGCTCTCATAAGAAGTTCCCCATTATCTCGCGATTTGTCCGTACTCCAAAGGCTCCAGGCACCGAGATGATGGGCCTAGCCGACGTCCACGACCCTGAGCCGCGAGACTCGCAAGACTACGTCCCCGTGGAGTGTAAGGCCGGCTCCCTCATCTTGATCCATAACCAAGTGCTCCACAAACTGGAGAAGAACGAGAGCGACAAACTGAGATTTGCCTATGCCTTCCACTTGATTGAAGGCACGGCTAACTACGACGAATTCAACTGGCTCCAGGTCCCGTCGCTGGGAGGCACCAACTTCTCTAAATTGTTTAGGGACTAAAAAAAAGTCTATTCTAAGAGGACGTTGTCGATGAGACGAGCAGTGCCGGTCCCCTGGGCCCGAGGCACGTGTACGGCAGTGGATACAATGGCTCCCGGGACCACTTTATCGGTTAAATCGTCTAATGTTTCCGGGTGAGAACAGGCGACGTATTCCACTTGTAACCCCAGATCAGTCAACTGTTTCTTTACCAATTCCACGATATCAGCTCCCTTAACTGTAGCATCATCCAACCACAATTGCTTACCCTGAGAAAGAGCCTGGTAAATCGCCTTCAGCTCGTCCTTGGTAGTATCGCTCAAATAGGCATTTCTCAGCGACAACGCAAGTCCCAGCGGCTCTCTTTGAGTCGGTAACACTTTCACTTCCGTGTCTATAAGCAAATCTTTCACCATATTGCGGACCACCACGCATTGTTGGGCATCTTTCTGACCAAAATAGACTCTGGTGGGTTGGACGACATTGAGCAATTTACAGACGACGGTGGCGACTCCCCGGAAAAACTGGGGTCTAGTAACTCCCTCCAACTGATGGGAGCAGCCTTTGACCTCGACAAACGCCCCTCTTTGCTCGTTGACATCAAGGACAATACCACTCGGGTACATCTCCGATACTTTGGGAACAAACACCGCTTCGACATTAGCCGCTTCTAATTGCGCTAAATCATCGTCTAAAGTCCTCGGATAAGCGTCCAAGTCTTCGGTGGGGCCAAACTGGGACGGGTTGACGAAGATCAGCACCACGGTGGCGTCGTTATCGGCCTGGGACTGGTGGACGAGCGAGAGGTGACCGTGGTGTAATGCCCCCATGGTGGGGACAAAACCGACCAGCTTCTGTGCCTGGCAAAGCGCCAGGCGCCACTGGCGGACCTGCTTCACCGTACGGAGGACGATGGGCATCGCGTGGATGAGTGCGGACGACGAGGATGTAGAGTAATACCGGTAAGGCACCAGCTCTAACTGGCTTTAGTTTAACGTGGTTACATCGTCATTGGTTTTCTACTGTAATGCTGATTTCATCAGATTACTTCAACTCCAATGAGAACTCGATCTACTGATCTGTTCGATAATGTGGGGTAACTAGCGATAACCGAAAGATAACGAAACCGATATGAAAGATTAATGGAAATGGAAAAAGTAACAGTACCACTAATTACTTTATAAAAGGCTTCAGTTGTCAATTAGAAGTATATTGGGACAGTTTTCTCAGTACTATGAGAGTAGTCGTCAAAAGGTATGAATGAAATAAATCACCAAAATCTGCTGAGATTGAAATAGACCATTGTAGACGTCACCTACATCACGTCCAAACAACTACTCAAGAATTTTCACTTTATAGCCTTACATTTCGTCTGATAATGGTAGTTGTCTCAGCGCTCAGTCTACGGCATTCACCGGAACCAGGTACTCCGGTGGATTCAAAGTGTCCATCGCCTGGCTCAAATTTTACCTCGATGCCGTGCGAATTCGCTTCTTTTACAAGATTCACTTTTCGGGGTTTAGGCTGCTTAATCTATCCGTGGAGAAAACCGTTGTGCCCCTCAGATTTTTCGGGCCGAGGATGCGTTCCCCACAAATGTGGACCTCGGGACCCGCACGTGTTAAAACTCCCAACCCTCCTTTATCACCAACCAAACCGGACCAAATTGACCACCCTGTTCAAACCTTCTGAAACCGACTTGATTACACTTTGATTCGTTTAATTGATGTCTTATACCCTCGAAAAGAAGACGTGTGCTGCTTACGGGCCCCGGGCGCCCCGGCTGACGATTTTGCCCCTGGACCGGCTTGTCCAGGTCTACAACAAGTACAAATCTACCGTCCCGCCCCAGCCAGGCCAAGTGAAGCTTCTGTTTGTGTTTGCCCACGGCACGGGGATGAATAAGCTGGTGTGGCACTACCACATCGACCAGCTCTTCCAGAAGTCCCAGCTGCCTAATCTGGGCTTCTACGTTGACGTGTGTGTGTCGGTTGACGCTGTGTCCCATGGCGATTCCGCTTTGGCCAATGAGGGTAAGATTGGCCCCGTATACTGGTGGGACGAGCTGGGGCGCGACTTGTTGGCGGTGATTCGCCATGAGAATGAAGTGGGGGACTTAGTCAGTGCTCCCGACCGGAGAATCATCACCGTGGGCCACTCGTTAGGTGGTAACGCGGCGTTTATGGCTGGTTTCTTCGACCCAAATGTCGTCGACTGTGCCGTCACCGTCGACGCCGTATTGTACACGGAACCGCTGATGCGACCTCGCTTCACCAAGATCTTTAAGAAAATCGCCAGTTTACTTATCGACCGCTTCGACACCGAGGATGAAGTGAAATTGTTCTACGATATGCTGTTTTACAACACGATGGACAAGCGCGTTTTGAAGGACTATGTCGCCGACGAAATCGTCAAAGTGGTTGGTGATGACGAGGAAGTGAGCTACCGGACTAAGGCGTCGAAGTTCGCTCAGATGGCGACCTATTTGGGCCTGGCTTATTCGTTAAATTTGACGATGCACGCCATTCAATCGTACCGTACTTCAGTGTGTCACGTTACCGGTAACCAAGGCATGTGGAACCCGCCGCAGCTGAAGCCGTGGATCAGATCTAACCTCCCCGAGGGGAAGCTTGTGAAAACCGCCGATATCGACGGTACCCATTTGGTCCACGGTGATAACCCCGACGGAATGGTCCAAGTGTTAGTGGAACTTGCTCAAGATAGAACTAAAGTGGCGCAAACGAATATTGACCAACTTAAGCAGCAAGGTGACGACAGAGCTAAACTCTTGGAAGTGTCCGAAGAGAAGTTATATGCTGCTGATCTCGTCGAGGTCGCCGACGCCACCGCCAAGCTCTAGGTTTATATGAATGATAACGATTTAGGACATCTGTAAGATGAGTCATCTCTTCATTGATTTGAACTGAGAGTGTAGGGAAGGAGGCATTCTTTGTAATTGAGAATGCAAGGAAGTCAGATGTCATTTGGTGGGTTATTCGGTATTGATGTATGTAATTCTCTCTGTCAATGCCGTCTAAACTGGTTGACTTAAGGATACGGTTTGAGTAGAATGGCTCAAAATATAATTACCATTGATGACTATCTACTTGTATTGATGAATACTGACTGAAAATAGGCTCAATTATGAACCTAATTAGTGATGATGACTTTTTAATGATTATCAATCATCGAAATATGCAGTCTCTTTTCACAGTCTCTTGATAATCACGAGGGACCGCTTTAATTGAGACAACCCGACTTCGAGCTCATTGACCGTCATCAGCGATATCAGTTTGAAATAGCGAACAAATTCAGCCACACTACCACCAACACCAAAATAGATATTCTTCGCCGCCACTACTGCCACTGCAGGTTGCCATTTACCAATCATTTCCGCCACAAGAGGGAGTGTCTCTTCATGGTAGATGGTTTCCAGCGTCAAAACAACGTCCACTTCTGGGACTGTCTCCATGAATTGACTCCCCCACGACCCACTAATAAGCTCAATGTTCACCTGGCTTTGATGAAGAGCAGTGAGAAACTGATCAAGCAATTCTTTAGTAAGGATAACCTCTGCCCTTTCAAGCTGAGGGTCAGTGGTCATGAACCAGTTTATGATCAAATTGGGGACGGTGACAAGTTCGAGCACATCGTAGTTGAAATCGGAAAGGTATACTGTGTGGCTCAGCTCCAGTTTGAGGAGGTGAGGTAGTAAGAAAGCACTGGGTAGCGCCGTACCACAGCCTAAATCAACAAGCTTCAGCCACTGGCCTAACCCTTGGCTCAGAATATAGTCAATGACATCGTACAGACACTCCCACAGCTTAAACCCACCCTCATAGACGTTCTTCTCTAAGTCGCCATTCAGCGAGATTAAGAGCTGTCTCACCGGCAGGTCGACGTCCTCGGCCATAATCTGGTGTCTGACATCGAACAACTCTCGTCTGAACACCAGATTACCCCCGGCAGTGGTGTATTTCTCAAACGAGACTTTGACGTCTTCGAGCTTGGCGACCACGTCGGCTAGCGAGTGGCACTGAGGGAAGTTGTTTGCGTCGACGGGGAAGGCATCAAGCGTCTGAGTAGGGTTCTGGGATGATTGATTGGTTTGGGGAACGGGCAGATCTAGTTGTTCTTCAGTGAAGCCAAACAGGAAACCCATCGTGTTAGCTAGTGCGATGCGATGAGCCGGATAAGAAGTTGTCGGTTTAT
This sequence comes from Diutina mesorugosa, assembly GCA_030674695.1. Lineage (NCBI taxonomy): Eukaryota > Fungi > Ascomycota > Pichiomycetes > Serinales > Debaryomycetaceae > Diutina > Diutina mesorugosa. The sequence continues at coordinate 61,360 of JAKUAI010000040.1, forward strand.
AATCAAGACAGACACTGAATCCAGGAAACTGGTAGACCATTAAGCTTAAAATATTTGCGGAAACACATTTAGTACAATAATTTAGTGCAAAACGGCCTCCGAAGGGCAAACCATCCCTCCATCAGCTTGCACATCATCGACCTACAGCTCTGTTTTTCGCACCGGGGCGTGTAGCTCAGTTGGTAGAGCGTTCGCTTAGCATGCGAAAGGTCTTGGGTTCGATTCCCAACTCGTCCACTTTTTTGCCTCCACCTCCACTTCGATGAACTCGTCAGTTAATTGTTTGCTCATACGTCAATTTTTCAATCTCCAGCTTCGTTTTTTCTTATTTTAGACCTACTTCCGTCTACCATAATTGATCGCATTTGCGCGCGTCATATTCAGGCCCACAAATCACCCAGCCCCGATCTCCGCCCCTCCCCAGACTGATCTCGGTGGAAAACCCTCCAATCGAAGCTTTAAACAGCTAACTATCCTTATATCTATCCCTACAAGGCCCACCAAAGTTCAAAGTTCGTCTTGTACTGATGGATCAGCTGGTGGCCCTGGTGGGGTTCAACAACCTCCGCAAGCTGAACAGCAACCACACGCTGGAAATACCGCATCTGCTGAGCTCGACAGCAGTGTCCAACCCCTTAGCACGCATGTTCACTCGCAACAAGTCCCAGGATACGCTTCTGATGTCGAACCACTCGTCGCACACTCTGCCCCGAGCCGGGCCCGATTCCGACGACGCTGAGCTGGTGACTACGGCCAAATCACTGATAAAGTCACTGGCTAAACCGAGACTACGGCTCGGTAAGCTCAAGAAGAAGAAACCGGAGTTGAATGTGCAAACACTGTTTGCTAGTTTCACCGCGCCCAAAGACGCCATCAGTGCTAGTCCGGTCACGGCGTTCCACAACTTGTTTCACCGAAACCAAGGGCTGCCTGCCCCTCTTACAGGTGATCTGAAGAAGTCTCGTACGCTGGATGATGCTGCCACCTTGGCTTCGGCCCATGCCTCTACGGAAATACCACTGAGGATTATGTTTTCCAGTAACAACTCCAATTCTCAAGTTACCGATGCCGTGGAGGCGATAAAACACAATTTCGTCAATAACAACGATCTATTGGGTCCCGATGACTCGGTGAAAGCTGCTGCTGAGGAGCGAGAACCCCACCACGCGTTGTTTGAGTTACACCGGAAACTCATGGTCCCCACTGACCATTACTTACAAAAGTTGAAGAAAGAGACGGGAGATCATGAGACTATGGGTTTGGGCATTTCCACCGTGGGAGAGTACACTAATACCTCGGACTATACTCTGACCAACGCTCAGTTTTTTACCGCTTTAGCCACACTCACACGACCAGTGTTTGTCCCCCTGAACTATCGCCACTTGGGAAGTGGCGGTACCATCCCCCACGTCACCATGCTGATGGAGGAGGTGCTGGCGGTGATCGTCGACCACTTCTGTGGCCGCCACGAGCGAGCCCTGCCCACACGAGCCCTGCTGCCTTTACAACACCACGATGAGAAATTGGACCTAAGAGAGAGCTATAAAGTGAGAGCAGTGGCTCAGGATATTGAGATGTTTTGTTATAAGATGCTTGGCCTAGTATTTGTCGATGTACTGACTCCTGAGATCAATTGGGGCGGCCAATCATTGCTGGGTCCCGTCGCCGGAGTGATGGCTGAATGGGGCCGTTTAGCCCTGGCGTGGACGGTGTTTAATAACCGTATCCGTTTCTACTTGGTGGGGATCTTTGCTCAATTATTCCGGGCTTTGAAATTGGCCGGCATTGACCTTGATCTTGATGAATTGGTGGTGAAAGGGTTCAAACACGCGGCGATTGATCCCGTGGTGTATGGACGCCTGAGACTTGAATACGACCGAGAAGTGGAATCAGCGGTATTGAAACAGAACCCCAGGCTATTAACTCAATTGGTCCGGTGTGTGGGAGTGTGCTGTCGCGGTGACGATACCGTCCTCCCCTGGCTCATCTCCATATCGGCATCGTAACTACCAAAACTACTACCATCTCAGCAGTCTCAAACGTCGAAAGCCTATCTCCACAACTTTATCCAATGTTTGCCACATTTGACAGAACGGCAGATCATCGATCTTGTGGTAAATGGATATCGTCAGGGCAACCTTGTTACGTGACCCATCCTGATTTGACTGGATACACTATCGGATATGGTCTACGATTGTTTCAGGAGGGAGTTTAGTCTTGGAAATTAGGCTCACGGTTGATATTCATATACCTCATTGATGTCTTGCTTTGGGTTTCGCCGGTATCGGCGATGACGTCATAGGCGCCTTATCAGGGTGCTTTTTTTTCTATGCGTTCGGGGTGCCGACACCAACGGTCACGTGCGTACATTGCTCACAGCTTACTCCCGATCTCCACCTCAGTTGCGCCACCACTAACCAACCGTCCTTTCCTTCGATATATCTCGTATTATCTGATTTGTGGTGATGCCGGAATCAGCGGTGGTTGACTGTCAGCCCCCAGCCAAGCCGGCGCCGGCCTCGGCCAGCGGCAAGGCCAAACACCCCACCACCCACCCGGACGAGGTGCTGCCGCAGCTGCCCGTGGCCGACGACGACGACAAGCTTCTCCGACGAGCCAGCCACCAACTACATGACCCCCCCAAAGGGCTGTTGTTTCTGTTATCGCAGAGGGGAGACTATTTTGGCGACGCTCCTCAAGTACCCTCGCCAAGGCTGTGGCTGCACTACTTGGCCCCCCAGGCTCAATACGTCGGGGCCCAGGTGCTGGGCAAGATCAGTTATCACATATTGGTCGAGATCAAGACGGTGGACTTGGTCAATCTGACGGTGCTGGGGTTTCTTTTGATCAGAGGCCTCATCACTGACCAGGATATGGTCACCTGTTTCACTGGGGAAATAATCAATAACCCTTGGGCTCATGCCGGTGGCAGACCAGTACAGCAGTACCTGTTTGTCGCGGAAAACCCCCAGTGGGGGCTGTTCTTTGCCAACGATATGGAGCACTGGAAACACCTTATCCCCGATGCGACAGGTGCTAGCGATAGCGACGTTGCCGACAGGTTACAACACTTATTCGCCGGAGACGGCTACGGCCACGACGTGGTGTTTATGCGGTGGAAAGAGCAATTCCTCGTCCCCGACCTGAGACTTAAGCTGATTGCGGGTGCTTCGTTTGACGGCTTCTACTACGTGTCCTTAAGTCTAGGAGGAGACGGCAGACCACCGGGGACCATCACCGGCATGTATTTCAGCAATAAGACGCTGGAGAAGTTCCAGACGTTGAGATTGAAGTACGCCGGTGGAGGCAGCGACCGCCAACTGTACGAGTTTGTCTGACCAGAATACTAAACCCTATACACCTGCATGGGATACCCGAAATGCATTAATGAGAATATGACGTCCTCTATGGTTTAATTGTAGGTTTGGTAGCGCTGGGCCTCGTGCCACCTCACCTCGGCCTCCAACCGGCGCCGGGCCCCCTCCTCTTCTTCTAAGAACTCTTGGTATTGTCTGGCTGCTGCCACTTGTTGTTTTCGGAGGGTTTCCTTGGCCTCAGCGTCTTTTCGTTGTTGGTATGGAAGCTTCCACAGCTGACCGTTCAAGTTTAACTGAGACTCGACCAAATCACCAAATTGCTTTGTGAATGTCACAAGCAGCGACTCAGCACATTGGAGGATGTCTCCTTTCTCTTGAAAGTCATCAGCTGATGGTAGCAGAGAGGTATCGATGTCGATGACGGCGACTCCGGGACTATAGCCTCCAATGTCATAGTCCACCATCAACCCTTGGTCATTGGTTTGTACGATATTGGTAACGGTTAAATGGGAACCCGTAATGCCACAGATATCGTGGGGATCACTACGATTGGACCCTTTCATCGCAACCCCTGATTGTAAGGGCAGCAGCACACCATCAACCCTGAAATGGCCATTGGCTTCAGAAATGGTCACCATATGAGGTCTTAGTGTTTCAGTGCCACAGCCACAACCGGCACACCACGAAGTACCGAATCCTAGCCACCTGTCACTGGTTATTGAGATAAATGGCAGGGATCCTTTGAACTTGGTTGAGACCTGAGTAGTGGAGCTAATCACCGTGCACGGAGCCAGCTCCGTCAACGGACATTTGATTACCGTAAACGGGTCCCAAGAACTAACGAATGAAACATAGTCCTTGGTAATTGGAGTTAGTGGAGTCCATTCGTTATCATCGTAACTAGTACAATGGAACGACCACCGTTTGGCACCGTCTAGAGTAATCGCAAAGTGTTTCGCTTTCATGTGGCTGAATTTGGCGGAATAAATCATAATCACTTCTCCCAGAGGTAAATCGAGTAAATGGAAGGCATCGACTCCAAGGTACCACTCGATACGGGGAGGAACAAATACCGGCACCTCAAGCATTCTGGGAAAGTTAACGGTGTTTCCATCGAGTGTAATGTCCTTTGTAATCGCTTTGCTTCCAAGTTTGTCATACACTTGAGCCACAAGTACCGAAAACAGTGGTGTTGGTACTGAGTATGGGTCTCTCTTGTACACAAGTTTCAGCACAACTAGATAGACTCCCACGTCTTCAAGCCATACCAGTGATCCTTGAGTCACTGTCCATGCTTCTAGGGTTTCTCTAGTGTCAAACTGGAGGTGGCGGGGTCTCACTAAGTATTTCACTTTATCCCAAAACTCCCCTCCTTGAGCCATACAATGCTTCACCAACAACTCAATGTCCACCGGTCGTTCTTGAGGCGTTGCAGTCATCGCAATTGGCTCCAGATGACAATTTTCAACAGTATTTCCAAACCATGAAACGGGGAAATCATCACGGTTGTTTGAAGTAAAATGGTTTTGTCGTCGGTGGAGTATTTGGCGGAGAAGAAGTAACCACACGAAAACAAGCGGCACCGATACTGCCACCAGGCGAATCCAACGCACCATCAACGGCGAGACTTGACGTCTTTGAATCTGTCGATTTTTGTGGGTCTACCTCTTTGAGTCTACTGATTTTTGAGTCTATCGCCGAATTCGGACTTGGCACTCTTATCGCATTCGCTGGAAATCAAGGTTATGATAAAGCCAAGCACGGCTCAGCCCCAAACAAGAGGAGGTTATGAAAGAGTGGAGAATTGATTTTGATTTGTTTGTAGTAGTGATTTGATTATTGAAGATTTTTGACCGAAGAAGTTGCGGTTACACGAGTAGGGCTAGCAGTACGGCTAAAGGTGTTTCTATCGTAGAATGAAGTCTAATTATACGTAGAATAACCACGGGATCGCAAGAACTAACACTATCAATTGACTACAAAACAAAGCTAAAGTAATCGAACTTGCCCAATTAGCTTGCGGGCAGTTTTAGTTTAATAAAGTATTACTCCAATTTGATTAGTATGGCCAATTCAAATCCACCGGGAATATGTCCCCTGAATCCTCCGGAATTTAGCCATTTTTTCAATAGTATGGTAAATCTACCGTCACTACTCTTTTGTCGTCAAACCAGACCTTATACTATTACAATTTGAATACGTTACACTTTCCACTCATTCTTTTTCCTCACTCGATTCCACAACCACCACGACGTCAATCACGTTACCTGTTTCGATATCGACTTTACTCAAGTACTCATCGCCTTTCGTAACCTCGACATCCTTATTATTATAGACCACCACTTTTTTCGGGGGCGGGTGATGAGGCTGGTTCCATGGCGAATACAAGTCAGACTCGTTCCATAATTCAAGCACCCGTTTACGTAAGTGGTCAACGGTACACCCGTATTCCGGGTCCTGAGACAGCTCAAAGTCTTCCGGAGAGAACTCCAAGTGGTATTTGACAAACTGAGGTAGCTGGAATATCAGTTGTCCTTCCTCAGTCATCTTCAGCCAATTCGTAAGCGACGCCACCCCTCGTTTCAGTTGCCGTTTCAAACCATAATAGTTGTTCAATTGGTCGGTATCGTCAGCGGTAACCACGTTAATCCGCACGTACACATGGGCACAGTGGACGGGGATCTCCTTAAAAATGTGCCTGGCGTGGTACTCCCAGAGGCCCAAGTGGATCCCGCTCCAGTAGACAATCTCGTAGTTGATCACAATGAAGAAAAGCACAAGCAACAGCTCAGTAATGAACTTGGACGTCGGGGTAATGATTAGCTGGCGGGTGAACTCGGTGGCGTTGAGCGTCCGGGTGAGATGCTCGTCGACCACCGAACACACCGTGGTGAGCTGGGAAAGCATAACGGATTATATTGTTGGGATAAGGGGCAAAGAGTGGCACCACCTCTGGAGACGGCGATCCTCTTTAGGTCGCACAAAAAACGAGGGGTGAATGTTGGGCACAAGAAAGATGGGTGGAACAGTGCACTCAAAAATGAGAAAATTGAGGATTTGAGGCTTAAATGTGGTACAGAACCTCATATTAATCACAATGTGCAAGCAAAATTGAGGATTCAACGCAAATTGGAGGCAAAGTGAGCGTTTCTCCTGGCTTGTGTCACAAACTCAACACATTCTGCGTCCAAATCGGGCGTGTAGCTCAGTTGGTAGAGCGTTCGCTTAGCATGCGAAAGGTCTTGGGTTCGATTCCCAACTCGTCCATAACTTTTTCAAGTGCAACGCGGTACTTGATTTTTTTTTTCTAATCAGTGGACGCGTCGCTGGTAACGTCGACCATAACTGATATACTCAAAACTACAATGACATTTAAGGTAAAAATCTCGAATTCTAATGGATAGTACCTCATGATAAACATGTTGTAATATCACTACTTAAATTTCCCAGTTTTCTTCTCGCTATGCCAGGTTCTACACCACCTACCCTCCACTCAATTTCGCACTTTTCAGTCTCATCCAGCACCACCTCCACCACACTCCCTTACGACTATGGACGAAGCCAATGGCGGCGTGGCGCCGCTTGACGCCATGTTTGAAGATCGCAGGAGGAAGTTCATGGAATTTCTCCAGCCCGGTGGCAACCAGGACGGTTACACGCCGCAAATCCGCGATATGATCGCCAAAGGCCATGTACGCCTCGTGGTGCTGATGGACCATATTCGTGAGTTTGACCGTGATTATTGGCAAGGTTTGCTTAATCTGCCGCCTGATTATTTACCTCCAGCCGAACAGGCTTTAAAAGAAGTGGTGCAGATGAATTATGACCCCCATACGGCCCCGTTTGAGTACCCCCCGGACCAGAAATTCCTGCTTGGGTTTAGAGGGGCTTTCGGTTCTCACCAGCTTACCCCAAGAACGATTAACTCTCATTTCTTAAGTCAAATGGTGTCGGTTGAAGGGATTGTCACTCGTGCTTCGTTAGTGCGCCCAAAGATTATTCGTTCAGTGCACTATGTGGAGAAGACCCTGAGGTTTATTTACCGTGACTATAATGACCAAACGACCCTGTTTGACCCCATTCTGACTCCAGCGATTTACCCTACTGAGGACCAAGACGGTAACCCTTTGACTACTGAGTATGGGTTGCTGACTTATCGCGACCACCAAAGAATCGCCGTTCAGGAAATGCCGGAAATGGCTCCCGCGGGTCAATTGCCTCGTTCCGTCGACGTTATCCTTGATGATGACCTTGTGGATCTAACTAAACCCGGGGATAGAGTCCAGATTGTTGGTGTGTATCGACTGTTGGGTGGCGGTAACCAGCTGGCTCTGTTTAGAACGGTGATCCTCGCTAACCTGGTGTATCCTCTCCACGCTCGGTCTACCGGTGTCGCTGCCCACGAACGTCTTTCTGATAGTGATGTTAGGGCCATCCTCAAAATGAAGAACCACCCACAACTATTTGACATTTTGTCCCACTCACTCGCGCCGCTGATTTACGGTTACGAATACGTTAAAAAAGCCGTGCTTCTTATGATGCTTGGTGGGGTGGAAAAGAACTTGGATAACGGGACCCATTTGCGTGGTGACATTAACTTGTTGATGGTGGGCGACCCCTCGACGGCCAAGTCGCAAATGTTGAGATTTGTGCTTAACACTGCCCTGCTTGCCATTGCCACCACCGGTAGAGGTTCTTCTGGTGTTGGTTTAACCGCTGCCGTTACCACCGATAAAGAAACCGGTGAACGGAGATTGGAAGCCGGGGCGATGGTCCTCGCTGATCGGGGGATTGTGTGTATCGATGAGTTCGATAAAATGCTGGAATCTGACAGAGTGGCCATCCATGAAGTGATGGAACAACAGACGGTGACCATTGCCAAAGCCGGGATCCACACATCGTTAAACGCCAGGTGCCTGGTAATCGCCGCTGCTAATCCCGTATTCGGTCAATACGATATCCATAAAGACCCCGGTAAGAATATTGCCCTTCCTGACTCGTTGCTTTCTCGTTTTGACTTGTTATTTGTCATTACTGACGACGTTAATACTACCAGAGACCGCGTGGTTTCGGAACACGTACTCCGAATGCACCAGTTCCAATCCCCGGGGCTTGCTGAAGGTGAACCCATCAGAGAAAAGCTGTCGATCTCGCTTTACGTCGGTGAAGATGACGATGAAGAAGAACAGGAAGAACGTCCCGTGTTTGAAAAGTTTAATGCTTTACTTCATACCGGGGCTGAACGCCATCTGGGCCAGATTGTGGCGTTGTCATTTTTGAAAAAGTACATTCAGTACGCCAAACAGAGAATCCAACCGACCCTCAGTAAGGAGGCTCTGGACTACATCATCGCCACTTATACCTCGTTGCGTAACGATAAAGTGCAAGAAACTCAACGCAATACTGCCCCCATCACTGCCAGAACTCTTGAAACCCTTATCCGTTTAGCTACTGCCCACGCCAAGGTGAGACTCTCTAAGCTGGTGCTGGTGGCCGACGCCCAGGTGGCGGAGGAGCTTGTACGGGTGGCGCTTTTTAAGGAAGTGCAGAAGAAACTGAAGCGGGCGAGACCTCACACTCATTCCCCTGAAGTTGACGAAGATGAATTCGGTGAGGAAGATGATGGCGAAGATGTGGACGATCCTGTGATCAGAGCTCCTCCGGCAAGAAATGCTGCTACTACTATTCCATCAGGAGAGACGACTCGTACTACTCGTCTGGGAGTCAGAGACGCTCAGCAACGCGCCGAAGCGGAAGCCACGAGAGCCGTCGAACACATGCACCTTGATGAGGACGATCTCGATGATGACGAACAAGACTATCATGAGGACGGCGCTGACGACGACGACGATCTCGTGGCCATTCTGGGGCTGAGAATGGACGAGTTCATCCGGGCGATGGCGCTGGTGTTCCAGATGGACATGTTTGGCAGTGTCGAGAACGCTGCTGGCTACGACGACGTGGTGGCGGCACTTAACGAACGGGTGCTGCCGCCGTTCACCGAGGAAGAGCTTGAGGCTGGTTTTGATAAGCTCACGGGCGACAACAAGGTGATGGTGCTGGACGGCATCGTCTACCGGATCTAAATGTATAATTATGAACGACTAATCAAGGCTAGTGTAAGTATCAGTTAACCATATGTCAAGATTCTATCACCTCTCTACCGATGTTTTCCTCGATGATGGTCTTCGTCTTAAATGAATGGAAAGTTATAATAGTCTCTCAGACGAAAAAGCAGCACGCTGATGATCCATGACAGGCCCTCATCAAGCCTAGACTCAATTTTGTCCTGGCTAATTGGCCATGTTCATTAAGTAGTGCCTATATATGTGCCAACGCTCGTTAAATGAAAAGTGTCTCTCGTCTCTCTTTGGGCATTCATGATCCCACCGTATATGAATTGAAAATGTGTGTCTCTCGTCCCTAATCTTGGAAGTTTGTGAATGTGCCGTTATGGAAACGGTCTCGTGACTGGTTGCAGATATCGACGTTGGACAAACGGATTATCAAACGAGTTAGCGTGTTCATCCTCATCCTCATCAAACTCTTCCAGATCATTTTCCTCGATGAAACTGCGATTATTCACCGGTGGTTGCCTCAAGGGCGAGTGGCGTGTTTGCCTCTCCTGAGGGGCCATATCCATTGAATAACGGTTTACCAAAGGCCGTGGCAGTCGTCGCTGACTACCCAATTGAGGCATCGCCATCACCAGTGCCCGCTTTGGGGTCAGACTCACTGGTCCCGTACGAGAAGATGGAAACGGCGCCAGAACCAGGGTAAACTTGAGCTTATGCATGAGATCTTCGGTGTCAAAGTCAGGTCGAGCACCTTCATCAAGAAGACCTTTAAACGCAAGCGCTAGGTGGCCGGCAGCGACGACGACCCGGTCATCGGCTTGAGCGATGACAAGCTTTTGGATGGCGTGGAGCAGCGCCCGCACCAGCTGTTTTTGACGAGCCGTGAAGTGGGTGGCATCCACCATCGCCAACAAGTCGTCGAGCGCCTGCGACACCGCCCCCGCCGTCAGCATTGTGGAGATTGGGGGTTGTTTTGGTGGGAGGGCTTGTGGTAGGGACAGTGCGAGGCGCACTAACGCTGATGCCAGTGGAGGTAATGGAAGAGTGATTCAAGGCAAAAGAAATGGGATTTTAACGGGGAGGGTTGGAGATCAGGGTACTTTGATGTGCTAGATCTTATAATGTTTTAGATTGTTTATAAACTTGAGTTGGCGAAGTCTGTATCTAGTGGGAAGTTGGATTCTCCGCTCGCTATTGCCAGTTTGTGCGGAGCTTGTGGAACGGGAAGAAGCCTCACGAAAGTCATTGACTATACCAAATTTATACGTTTTGCAAGGCATGACTTGACGCTCATCGAAATTGAATTGTTCATGGCGGTTAAATAGGGGTAACATAATATCATTCATGAAGCTTCAGTAGAAACCTACGAGAGAGGATACAGAAATAGCAATAATACTTTGAAGTAACCTCAATATCAACTGGATTAGGATCATCAACTCCTCAATCAAACCAGTGGCAGAACTAATATACGTTCAAAATTCACATTATGACCAATCTTAACTCGAATCTTCCCCATACTCCATAGACAATCTACTCCCTCTGATTTGATGGCTTCATCGACTCATCTACAATATGCCATCGGTGATGATCTTTCCCATTTTTTTGTATATTACAGGTAGCCTCTATATCGTGGATGCCGGCTAGTACAAATCCAGTTTGACAAAGTCGTTGACCATCCCCATTTGCAACAACCGCTGGGTGCGTTTCAGCTCCGCAACAATGCGCTGGCGGTGTTTGTCGGCCAACCGCCGCTCGGCGTCGCCAAAGGGGATCTGGGTCCGCTCGTCGAGGTGGTCGTCCTCGCGGTCGATGTCGAGCTCGCCCATCATCACCACGTTCTCCCCACGCACCATAAACACCCCGCGGTACGCCTGGGCGTACTGGGGCTTGGCGGCGGGGTCGGCGTCGGCGGCGTCGTCGTCGTTGTCAAGGTAGATCCGCTCGATGGCGTCTTGCAACACCAAGTTGGCGAACTGGTCGAAGGTGCGGAGGATGCCAAACACGTTGCGCCCGTCACGCAACAACACAAAGATCTTGCGGTCCACCAGCCCGACAATCGCCGCCGCCGTGGTGAACGCGTACAGCTCGAGGTAGAGGTCCTCGACGTTCATGGTCTCTATGGCCGCCTTTTTCGCCCGCGCGAAATTTGAACCCTGAGAGTACAAGACTACGAGAGCCGTACCCGTGCTAGTCGGGCTAGGATAGTCGGTTTTCGATTTGGAATAGCATGTATGTGTTTGGGATCTGGTGGTGATATGTCGTGTGATTTCCGATTCTCAATGGGAGCCATATTCGATAGTTTTCGGTGGTGTTGCCATTGCCTCATCGCTGTCTACACCCGACGTATCAAGCCTCTACAGTAGATATTCTCTAGGAAATGTCTCATAAAGCTCTCCTAACGAACTCTCTTGTCCACTTACTTATAAATCGTGGAATCTACACAGATAAAGGCTCTTGTTAACCTATAGTGTATGGTACACAACTATCGAACAAAGTCACATAAACCAGGTACTAAATACTTATAATCTGCACCTAGGCTGTTTCACGTTTCTACTGTGTTTCAAATTACGGTTTATCTTTATCGCGGTGGGGTCTTCGCATCGCATCGCATGTTCTCGTCGAACCCCACCATCGGCTACGGCGACATCGTCCTCGTCTTCATCTCTCGAGGCAACATCAAGCCCACCGTCGTCACTGAGGATGAGGTGATCAACACCCGCTACGGCCATTTTGCCCATAACGACATGGTGGGCGCGGTGTGGGGTACCCAGCTCGCGGGGCAAGGCGGCAAAGGGTTCGTCCATTTGCTCCGCCCCACGCCGGAATTGTGGACATTGTCGCTCCCCCACCGGACCCAGATAGTCTACACTCACGACAGTCTGTATATCATGCAGCGAATGGAGGTCCAGGCGGGGCTGACGGTGCTTGAGGCCGGTACGGGGAGTGCCCTGTTTACCCACGCCTTTTCCCGTACCGTGGCCGACCAAGGACACTTATACACTTACGAGTTCCACGAGCCTCGTTACCTTGAAGCGAAGGCCGAGCTTGAAGCGCACGGGTTGAATAACACTACCATCACTCATCGCGATGTGTGTGCTCAAGGATTTGCCATCGACGGGGCGGGCTGTTTGAATGCTGATGCCGTATTTTTAGACTTGCCCAGTCCCTGGGACGCCATCACTCAGTTGGAGCCGGTGATGGCCGCCGATAAAAAGATAAACATCTGTTGTTTCAGTCCCTGTATCGAACAGGTTGATCGTACCGTCAAGGCGCTTCAGGAACACGGGTGGACGAAGATCGAGATGGTCGAGGTGAATAACCGTCGCTGGGAGGCGAGACGGGAAATGGTTAAGGATGTTTCCGACGTGGTGAAGCGGCTAAAAAACATCCACCAACGGAAACAGCAGGGGATCGAGCTGTTGCGGGAATTGAAGGCTGAACAAGAAGCTTTGGCGTCAGAAACCGAGCTGAGCCCTACTCCCGAGGCGACGCCTCAGCCGAAACGGGCTAAGAAGGAAAAAGTGGTCGAGTACAACCCTTTTGGCAAAGGGTTACGGGTGAGAGAAGGCGACGAAGGGTACCAGTGGGAACAAGTGACGCGAGTGGAACCGGAGATCAAGACCCATACCAGTTACTTGACGTTTGCCGTAAAGATCCCCTGGGGGAAACAAACCAAGGAAGAGGCCAAGCCTGAGGAGACTAAGCCTGAGGAGGCTAAGCCTGAGGAGACTAAGGAGGAGCCGGTGGCACAAGAATAAATTGCATAGTAAAGCATCAACATTAATGTACAATATTAGAATTGATAAGGCACTTAATTGGAGTCAATTGTCAGCCAAATAATACCACCCTTTGAGCTTTCCCGCTGTACGATTTTTAAATTTACACTCGACTTTGTAATATAGATTTTCAACAATGTTAACGAAATGACTCAATTTCAAATTTTTGTTTTCAAAATTCGTATATCCCACATTCTCTCTCTCATGGTGCCAGGGCAGAGTGCGCGCCCCACCAAAAATATGATAGCGCCGGCCCTTGCGCCCGATTTATGGAACCCCCGCAAACCATGAGTGCTGACTGCCGTCGGCATCGCTCTTGAAAACGTGGTCGAATAAAAGCCAAGCGGTCCGGAAACTCCACCAAAAAGCGCCAGCGCCGGAGCTTCCACCTGCTGGTGTTAGCTCCACCTGCCCCAGGCATTGACGGTGTCGAGGCAAATAACCTCAACAATCGTTCTGACGAAGCCTACAACGTCAGATTATTTGGCAGTGATTCCTTTGAGCTACTGGAGCCACGGGAAACTCCAGAATTTGGTGATATTGACGAGTCAGTGGAATTTGCCGAACCGGAGAAAATACCCCAATGTGCTGACGAGACTTCGAGCTTTTCTGAACTTGAGATTATGATCCTGTATGGGAAGGAGACGTTGGTTGATCCTGATTCTGATTTATCCAACCTTGGCGACTCTATGGATTCTCGGGAAATTGAAGAGTATTGGCACGTAGACAAAAACGACGTCCCAAAATATTCAGAACCGGAAGAAACTGTTGATACTGGTGAGTTTTTCGAAGCAGAAGACACCACCGGCTATGTGGACGTTAATGGAACTACACAATATCCTGAACTTGAGGAAACAGTGGATGACGAAGACTATTTTGATGCTGATGAGGCGACGAGCTATGTGGACGCAGTTGACGACGATTACGAAGACGTTGATGAACCTGAGGACACCAATGGATATAGGAACGGAACTGCGGAGACTACGGAGTACGTGGACGCAAATGGGACTGAATCTCACCAGGAAGACTTTGTCGATACTGAGAGGTACGCTGTGACTGAAGACGTGGCCGGCTATGTTGTCGACGACAACCACGTTGATGAATCTGATGATAACAACGGGTGTGTTGAAGGAACGGTAGGTAATACGGAGCACCCGAACGCAAACGGCGCTGAGCTATATCATGAAATCGAGGAGGTTGTCGACACCGAGGAATGTCTTGGAATTGATAAGAATTTCAACAATGAGATATACGCGAAACTGATAAATTTGTCGACCCTGGTCACTATGATACAGTTGACGACATAACCGACCATCGAAAGGAAACTTTCAATCATATCCAAACCCGCGATGGCACTGGATACGTGGATGGAAGCGACCCTAAAACTAACCCTGAAAGCGAGAAGATTGTTGATACTGAGGACTATTTCGACGCTGACGACGCGAGCGGCCACGCCGTTGAAAATAACCACGCTGTTGAACCCGAGGATAACGGGTTCATGGATGGAAATCGTCGTATGCCAACTCTAAAATCGTGGCAAGGCGATGGTAATTGGGTCCACGCCAAACGACCCTAACGGTAACAGTGACGACATTGCGGATAATACTGTGTCTACGGGTGGGTCAACTCCAAACGAATCCAACGATAACATAGATGAAGCTATAGTTAACAGTGCACCTGAGCGCCACAAGGCTGAAGAGAATGAACCACAATTGGACATATTTACTCACCCAGAGGATTATGTGTTTGTGCACATAATCACAAACCGGCGGTTGTCCTTCCCCGCAACGTTCGTAAACATCTCTTGCGGAGACATTTTGGCGCCTTCGACAGTTTGCTTGCACGAATTCGCCGTCGGATCTGCGAGTCCCCTGCCATCGAAGTTCCCCCTAATATTCAGACGAGGCTTCCCGCTATCCCTGTGGTCACTGCTCTACAGGCGGACCTACATGAAAAAGAAGACTCGCATGAGAACAGCAGATTGCATTTCTACTCGTGTTCGATGTCAGTACCGTAACAGGTCTCATACCGTGATCATCGGGCGAATTCCGGACAAATCTTATGTCATTGAACTCTCTGGTTTCAACGAAAGCAAGGATGAGCTTTCTGATCCGGTAGATAGCGACTTGGATTTTTCTGGCAGCGCTAGGGAGCTTTTCGGTCCCGAAAAATCTGACAGCGAGCCCATTGGCGTGGAGAATCCTGACGTGGCCACATCCAATCCAGAGACTACTGGCAAAGAGCTTCCTAGTTCTAAGAACACCAACCAACAGCGCTCTGGTCCAGAACTGACCCAGATTGAAGCGGGCATGAACATCATGAAACACACCGAAACCGGCTTGTGTATTTGTGCTCACGATCACGACCCAATGGTGGTACTTCCTTACCAGATCAACAACCACATCAATAGTCAGCACTCTAGCAAGCAGGGCGGCTTCAGAGAGCTGCGGTCTAAGATTCGTGATATTCTCCAACGTTGCGCAGTCAATGAGATCCCTGCAAATATCCAAACCAGGCTCCCTGCTATCCGCATATCCAGAGGGGAGTATTGCTTTTGGTGTCGCGAGGTCAATGGAGATAGGTCTCACGATGACAGCACAGCTTGTAAAAACAACTGGCGAGTGCAAGTCGACTGTCAAATCTGCTTCTCGAAGAAAGGCGTCGTTGTAGGACCTTTGCCAGAAATCCCTCGTGACCGCAGATTAGGTGGCCGTTGACGTTTGTGACCAATGATAGAGAACTGACGACACCGTCACGATTAGCCTGATAAACACATATTGACAACTTATGATTGCTCACGAACCAAAAACGAAACTAATTTTGATAACGATAGATGCATTATTACATGGACAAATTAGAACCGAACCGACGAGATTCATCACTGACTAAAGCAACTTCATTTATTCGAATATCAATATCTCATTCTCACAATTAAAATAATCTCCAAGATCAAACTCCCATTAGGAAAAGTTCAGCAGCATTGTTTGAAACTTCATCTGTGTAGCCAGATTGATGAACACTTCACTAACCGACGTAGTCGGAAATAAAATTAATCTGTCGCAATAGTACGCTCATTACAATTTGGCAACACTAATCCATTTGTGGCGGCTGAGCGGTATCAATGGGAACTCTCTTTACCGTGTAGAGATCAAGTCTTCAGTAGCAGCGATACACTCTTTGAAGAACTGCGTATATGTCTCTTTTTGACTTCCAGTCATTGTCGCGATCGCTTCTCTGATGTAGATGTCAAGGTCAATCTCGGCTTGGTGAATTACCTGTAGATAGCGGCCTCCATAAATGCCGTCATTGGTGACCAGAATCCATCCGTCGTGACTGAGTCGACAGGCGTCATTGATGGCCCCCTCAAACGATATCTTAAGCCAGTTGATTGCGATATCAGCATGTTTCCATGCTCGTGAAAGCCACCCGAGATAATGACGAACCACGCTGTTTTGGTTAAGCAGAAATCTGGTTTCTCTCATGCGCTCCTTAAACACATCATCAGCACGGATGGTATTTTCATCAACAACATTGCGGAGAGCGTCGTGTTGATCACGAAGGATGAGCTCAAGCCGTTTGCCAAGCTGTTTGTAGGCTTGGGAGATGATAAATTCAAGGCACTGGCTTTTGGGAAACTCAATCGCGTCAAAGATAGGGTCATAATTGGCCTCAACCCGTAATCTATGGCACTCATTTTCCACTTCGAGCACCGCCTTGAGGTGTTTGTGGAGACGCTTGCCCACCTCACCGTAGGCTTCACGCACAAGTGAACTGATTGATGCACGACATTCCAGCGACATTATCAGGTTTGAAATATATTGATCAATAATTTCTTGATTCAGGTGAGACCCTGGAACGGGGCTCTCACCGCTCACAAAACCTTATAGAATAAGTAAATGGTGGAAGTCGTCACATACATTTCATTACTGGAAAGCTTCCAATAAAGTGTAAGAGCCATCCATTGTCATTTGATATATTAAATTTCAGTATCATTTGAAATTTTCATTGGATTCATGACAACTTGTTCTGTCACTAGCGAGACGCAATGCCGAAAGATCACGATGACAGGAATAGGAAGGTAGAACGCCAGGACTTCATCAGATAAAATTTTGATGAATCTCGTTTGAATTTATCATCTTCAATGCATTTGTGAGACAATTGGATTGTTTCACTTCACCACTTTTGGTAGTAGTACTTGATGGGTTTCATGTTAGTTCTTCGTATTTCGCGACGGGATGCCGCCTCGATTTTTCTCTGTGGGGAAACAGTGCGAGGCTGAATCGGGGACCCTCGGTAAATGACAGTCGCAGAGAAATGAAAAATATGGCTAAGTGGCGAGTTAGTTTTTTGGAATCAATTGTCAAATTCAAGTTTCCGAATTTCAATAGTAACTTTAAATTTATTATGCACTACAGTTCCTGTTTCAGTCTCTGACTACCTCGGCGTTACAGTTCCTTATGATGCGACATCAACCCACCTGCCTTAGCGCGCCAACAATAACCATTGTCCTTTATGCTAGAATGTCGATCAAATTCTGATCTGCCGTTCCTTCCTCAGTGACGTCAATTGACCACCTACCTTGTCTACAAAGCGGTTAAAGTTTTTCATTTATCACATACATTCCTCATGGGCTGGTCTCGTCGCCCTGTTATCATACATCTCGGTACCCTTTGAGGATAGGGTCGCCACCGCCGCCGCTGGGATTTAATCTGAGCTTATCAAGCAATCCCGTCAACTTCAATGGCGTGCGCTTATGGGAGGGGCAGCTGGCTTTGATTTCCATAGCCGTGCAAGAGCAATTGCCATAACCTCGTGATACTGGTTCGACTTCCACCGCAAATAACTCCGTGGGTAACTTGCTCTTCAGTCCCAAGTGAGGCACTGCTTTTGGGCTATTGTAGCTGTGGGATTGCTTCCGCTTGGGCTCGTCTGCTACCAACGAAACCAGTGCTGTCGTGGTTTCTGGCTCAATGCTTAGATTGCTATTGTCGATGTTGGCGTTGATGTCGTCCAAAGACACATTTTCGTCAATAACTCTGTCTGAGTTTGCGCTTGTACAACCCAATTCAGATGGGTCCAGCTTGTCGGACGTGGTAATAAGCAGCTGTTGCCCAATGACAGATGCCTCAACGATAATCTCGTCATCCTCGTCATCCACGATCATGCCGGATGTATCCAGAGAGCTGTCAACTTTGGTTATAGCGGTTTCGTTGCACCCACTGTTCTCATTAACCAACAGAGTTGGCAATGTAACGTTAATGTCATCATCACCAGGAGTCTTTTTCTCATTCGATTTTGCGTCACCGACCAGTCCCTGTGTCTGAATCACTTCACACTGGTGACAGTCACCTTTAGTAGTGGCGTTGGCCTTCAAACTTGGTAAATTGACTGTGGTCTCTTGTTCAATCTGAAGCTCGGTTATGTCACCACTAATCTTAGATGGGGGACACTTGTTCAGTTCTTTACCCTTTTTCTCTTTTTGAGGTGTCGCCGGTTCCGAACTAACGTCTTCAATACTGTTATCGTTACTCGTTGGTGCCAAACTGAAGCTGGTATCGGTTTGGCTGCTGTTGTTGTTGCCGTTGCTGTTGCCGTTTCTGCCGTCACTGCAGCCGACGCTGTTGCCACCGTTGTTACCATTGTCGTGGCTCATGGGCTTCTTCGCCTTTCGCTTGTGCTTGCGTTTACGCTTTCCTTCGGCGGAGGGTTCGGTTGGCTCGTTGTTGGATGTTGATTGCCACTTAATCTTGTTCCCAAACTTGACGTATTTGAGAAGCAACTCAATTTCAGGGATGAGTTGATCGTACAATGTTGACACTTGTTTACCTCTTTCATCGTCATCAACTTGGGTGATGGCTTTGATCATGGTCTTGCAATTCGACAAGGTGGATTTGATCCCACGACACAACGCCTTATTCTTCTTGAAAAGTACAAGCATTTCGGTGATGGCATCTTTGACTTCCGGAGACATTGGGGCATTGTTCAAGATTAGTTCAAGCTCCGACTTAAGCTCATTGATTTCACCTTCAAGTTGCTTCTTGGTAGTCTTGAGCTCAGTAATTGCCACCAGGGCAACATCGGCGGGGTTCACATCCTGATCCAAGATACCTTGTCTAAGTTCAGCAATGAGTTCATCCTTCTTTTTCATTTCAGCCTTTAACTCAGCAATCTTGTTGCGGTTGGCGTTGTCGTCTAACTCCACCATTGTCCTGTGGAAGTCATGAATTTCAATTGGCTTTTCATGATTGACATTGATCGTGTTGTCATTCGGAAGTTCAACAATGCAATCAGCCTTTTGCTTGACAACAGCCTCAAGGTTTCTAATATGATCAGCTTGTTGTTTGGTGACTGTCTCGAGATTCGCAATCAAATCATCCTTGCTTTTGTTATCGGCCCGGATCTGAGCAATATGTTTAGCTTGTTGCTTGTTGAAAACTTGAGCTTGCGCAATAATTCCAACCTTCTGCTTGTTAACATCTTTGAGATTCGCATTCAAGTTCTCGTTATCAGTCTTAAGCTGGGTAATCATGTCAAATTTGGTATCATTGTCAGCCTGAAGCTGAGCAATTATATCGGCCTGCCGCTGGTTGTCCAAATGGAGCTTGGTGAAATTTGCTTGGTAACGGAAGTCATTTTCAGAAATTTCCTTGTGGAGATTGTCAATGCCTCTCTGTGTGGTGATTAACTTCCTCTCGACATTGAAAATATTCTGACGCAACGTGTTGTTTTCCTTTTCCACGGCTTCACAGGTGTTGTTGGCGAGTTTGAGCTTAAACTTAACTTCACCCAATTCCCTTTCAATATTCGCCTTTTCTACCTCCAGTACCAGATGCTGTTGAGAATTCTCAATGATTAAAACGTCTGTCTTTGCGCGAAACAATTCAAGCGCCTGTTGTTGGTGCTCGTTGGCGGCCCGTTTAAGATCACCAGCTGCATTCTTGTCATAAATGCGCTCAAGTTTGAAGCCATCCCCGCTATTATCATCAACAGCACAAGATTCGACAATTTCGGCGTTGATCAACTTATTTTCGCTGACAACATCGTTATCAATACATGTTGTCGCTGTTTTAAGGCTCTCTGGTTCGCTATCAGCCACCAATGTACTATCACAGCTAACATCGCTTTCATGTTGGTCAATAAAGTTGAAACCGCTATTATTTGCTTCCACCGGTCCGTCATCCACGAATCCTTGTTCAGGCGTTTCTTCTTGACGCTGCCAGCAGCTACCTTCCACCAGGAAAAGTGGTTCAAGTTTGAGGAGCAAAACGCTGGCCCCAACAACATGAAGTAACGCTATAACTTTTTCGTCAAACACAGAGATGTCGAGCCCAAGGGTCAAACGCATCCAGACCGAGTGAGCCAGGTTGGTTATATCTGTGAACGTCTCCTGCCCTATATGGCAAATCAAGTAGTGCAAGCAATGCAAACTACTTATCACCACCATGATACTGGTACTGACCAAAAGCATTGCTAGCGTTTGCTTTGCCTCATTGATAAAGATGATCCAGCGGCTTCGGTGTGTTTGAAGAAACGCTCCAGTCACCCAGATTACGGACGCTAGCAAAACAAAGATGCTACATCCGTGGCGGACAGCAAATAGTGTTGTGAGTATCAGAATGATCAAGCGTGTGAGACACCAACGGCGACCGTCAGCAATGGCGGGGCGATAACAACCCCACACCATGACCCACATCGTACACGCCATCACGCATCCTTTCAGTAGGAAACCATGAGTGGTTTTGTTGGAAACAGGTAACTGCCACCCCAAAAACACCAGTAATGACATGGCTATGACGTTTACAAGGCCCTGAGAGCTAGGCCAGATAAACATCATTGTGCACTGTGAGATGTTGTGAAGGAAAATAATAGTGCGGGGCAAAAAAAAAAAGCTATGAGTTCAGGGCGTGCAGGCAAAGCTAGCACCATTGTCTATAGGCCGGATACCGCAGAATAAGCCCCATACACATTAAACATGCTACTTGGAATCAGTTGACAAAAGGTACTCCAAATATTGAAGCTTACGCTGGTTTAGTTGCCTGCAGATCTCGCTAATATCGATCTGGCCAAGATCTCCGCGGGCGGTTGCCGTGGCGCATTTGCTCTACTTGTTAGATGGTCCAAGGTGCTACGCCGCGTTGCAACCGCACAACAAGTCAACATCACTGAAGTGGGGAAACACTTAATCTAGCAAATTGTATACGGCTTTTTGATCCACTCTGCTACGTCTGTGATACAAGACGTATTCGTCGTATAGCGGTAAAGAGGCCCATACATACGCCTATATACCTCAAGGCTGAAAACTCCTAGTTTGATTTTCAAATTTCTTGTCGTCGTTGTTACTAGCGTGGGGCGTGTCAGTTCAATCGTTGCAGGCGATGTTCGCGCGATGGTATGTGCGAGGGGTTTACTAGTGATATATAAACTTGAGCGACCTAACATCGTTCATGATTCGATCTTAAATTTAAATCACTGTGTCTGAGGTTAGTGTTCGTTCGATATACTGCGACTTAATCTCTAAACGTATTGACTATTGCTGAAAAACCACTTGCTGAGGTAGTCATAGAAAATCAAACAATCGGTCTGCAAAAAGCCAAAAATCAATCGAATATACCGTAGAATGGCATTGCGGTGTCAATAGTCTTAAAATTTACGAGTAAACCTCAAGATCCCAATTTCAATAAGCTGACCCCATCATCCACTGAGGATCGAGGAATTGGGGGATTGAGTAGTAATGCAATCTTTAAAAAGCTAATAATAGGTTTTAGCAATTTGAATTGTCGCAGAGTATCATAAGCTTGGCGTGGGAAGGAGTACCCATAAAAGCAGAGTGATTGCTTGGAAAGAAAAGCAAAAAAAGTAGCCATTACTCATTCAGGGAAACTTGGATGTATATGTTCTTCTATCATTTGAAAGCAATTAAAATCAGAAAGGGTATCACAGCTTCTACAAATTTTCTTGATTACTCTATACTTGTCAGTTTTTTATGCCCTCAAAAGCAAACCCTGGCCGAAAGCAAGAATAATCCTGATGATTAAGCTCGAATTCCAATTGGTATCATTTAATGTCAGTTTGTAAAGTTGAAGTAAGTGTTTCTTCATTAGAATCATGTTGGCTGGGTATCAATCTGGACTGGATCATGAGTTGCCCTCATAACGTTTTTGGGTATGGCGTAGCAAACTATATTGACGAGAAAATTGTCAGTAGCAACTGCCACTTTGGAATAGTTTTTTTCTTTATGTTCATAGGCTTGTGGCGTTGTTGGTGCTCTTTTTCATAAACGCTCCGTAAACATTTCAGACAAAGTATGCACAGAGGGTAACCAGGGTAACCAAAAAATCCCCCCACCTGCAGTTTCTTTGAATTTTACCTCAAACATTCATAAAGCGACTTGGCCATATATTTGTAAATGTGGCCGCGTGTTGGCTTACTTCTATCACTGAGAATGTATTTTTTGACTGAGAATAAAATATATGAAGCCGTAATTGATATGCTGAACTTTCCACCTGTAATTGTGTAATAAAACGATTTAGCTGAATCGATAATGTTTTATTGCTACGCTTGTGCCAAGAGCTTCATGGTTAATTGCCAAGTGGCTCCCAACACTTCCGTGTCCAGCTTTATAAGCACAGTCGTGCGATAGCCTCCGAACAACTCAAATAAATTGGAGCTTTAGAAAACAGTTTTCATGATTGTTAGCTTCTAAACACACCTGCAACGGAAGTTTTCTTTCTTGGTAATTTTGAACGGCCATTCAGAGTTGCAACTGCCCAATTGACGTTTAAGAAAAAATTAGAATGTCCTGAAAGTCCTCTTGCGCCATCTCGTAGGCATGATACCATAGGTACAATAAAAACGGAGTCGTACGATCAATTAAGCTCATAAATATCAATTCATTCAACGTAGCAAAATTGTCAGTCTAATTTGCGTATTGCCACCATTAACTATTGCGATGTGAGATTGTGTTGGTAAGGCTGAAGCGGAATTGAAATGGCTCTAATAATCTACAAATAATCGTGACAACAGTAATCTCATAACGAGTAAAACTAGGCACAAGTTGCTTGTCTTACAAGGCGTTACGTGCTTCTCCTCTCGTACTATCATGTGTACTGAAATTTTTGGTGAGTCTCTTGCACATTAAATTATTTTTCGCAACTGCACATATGCTGCACTTCTCCTATGTGTAAAAAATGCACTATAAACGTAATCTTTGTGCGTGCATGTACCAAACTAACGCGCAATACATCAGTGCGTGCACTGGGGTGACTTGCGATAGAGATATGACTCGGAAATGTACCAACTTGAGGTTTCTATTGTAATGATTGTACTCCGAGCTGTGCAAGAGACTTTTAGTTGGATCAACGTCATGTTTCAATTTGGTTGGACAGAGCGTTTATCTGCAGTCACAAAGACATTTGCAACCACCTACCAATTTGGAAATTAAGGTTGTATGCGAGATTGATGTAAAGTAAGTGGGGGTACCTTTTGTGGCATGCTTGTAGATCTATGGTTTTAGTTTACAGATATGTAGTACAAAATCCAAAGCTACTCTTTATTACAATTACACACATGCTAACTAAAATTGAAACCAAAATTTAGTTCATTCTTCATGTAACCGTCAGTCATCGCCGGCGTGACGCGATAAGCTTTGAACTGCCATGATGGATGCTATTACCAACAATGACATCAATTTTGGATCAGTCGTAAAGTCAGTGAGAGTGGTGGCGTTGTAGACAATCATGATAGCTTCCCGTACAATTTAAAGAAGAAATGCCGAATGCTTGATTGAGCCACAGAACATATCATTGGAGCGGAGGTGAAAGCTGGGGTAGACAAATATTATTTGGTCTTCAGCATACGCAAGACAAGCATCAAGCTCTTCGAGCTTCGCTGGGTGAAGTCAGGGTTTTCCTCCAATTTGTAGCGAATTTTCTCAAGCGTCACTCTCATATTCCAAGAAACATAGAACCCATTGGAGATATCGGTGAAGAAGAAATTGCTAGTCCAAATTTTGTGAGACATCAGGTGGACCATTCTCATTAACTTGAGCACATGACAAACATTGCGATTAGTGTTATAAACCAACTGGGCAAACTCGTCACTATCGTTCTCAACACTCCCATGTTGCTTGCCAAAGTCGGCATTGCTCAATGGAAACTCGTTGTGGTAAATATTGTCAATAGTTTCATCTCTATGTTTTACCATCTCGTAGTATAGCAGCATGAACACCCACAAGCGCTGCCGGTCTTACCGGGTGGGAAGTTTCCCCAACTGTTGATAAGCAGGCAGGCCGAAGATGGTGCCAAGCTTCATGACTAATAGTGGTGTCAACAAAACTTTTGCGCGCGGCACCTCGTTTCTATACCAAAATTTGGTGACTAATAATACAAAACAGTATTGCGTCATCGATGAGAAAGAATAATTGTGGGCCTAACATGTTGAACGATGTAAACACAAAATAACCCATCTATAGCTTTTATCACTAGTTGCTGAAGGTTGAGTTTCGCCGGGGTGTGGTCACGCTTTTTCGGTGTGAACACGCCATGGGGGAACCTCAGTTCGAGGAAATCTCAAAAATGAGCGACGTTACAAAAATATGGACAACAATCCCTTAATTTAAGACTGTCAGCCGTTGAAACACTCGCTACCAACTGCATTTATGGCTTGTGAATTAATACACAGTATAAACTTTTGCTTTTACCTACAATCGGAATCACTTTCTCAGTACTCCTAAAAGAGATACACATCAGTCTAAATTTGAGAAAATCCTGTGACGAGCCTATAGTTTTAGTCTTGGTAGTAACAGTTTGAGGTTATATGGTTCATTGTAGATTCGTGAATAGGCTATATCATTAATGGGGGCGTCTGGCTTGCGCTTCTCTAAACACCTGGTGGATCTCGTGCTTCAGCATCGCCGTGTAGTCAATGTCGGGGTAGTTTTGCCGCATCACCAGCGCCAATCTCGTAAAGATATTGACATACTCGTTTTCCAAGTCCAGCCACAAACGGGCGACGAGATCTCTTTCGAAGTAGTCGATGCCCAAGTTGAAGCTGGCGTCGAACAGCTGGAACGTCACCTGCGCCCGTTCCAGCAACTGGCGGTGGTTGTAGAAATGCACCAACGCCTGGACACTCTTCTTATTGTACTTAGACGGCTTGCCGTGCTTCTCGTGGGCAACAATGAACTCAATAAGCTTGCCAATCAGCTGGTGGAGGAACATGGCAAAGTACTTTGATTTAATCTGGTTGAAGACCTGATCAAAGCGGGCCACCATCCGGTTAATCAGTTGGCCTTGTACCTGGCGTAAGGAGTCAATGAGGAAGAACACATTACGCAAGATCGGCACGAGTCGCTGGTGGCGTTGGTGGTCATCAAACTCCAGCAGCTTCAACAACGGGTCCTCGCGAAGGAACATGTGGACAAGCAGTTCAGTGGCTTCGTTGTAGGTGGAGTCGATCAACTGTCTCACCGACGTATCCGCTAAATGTTTAGCGTTGGCTACCGACCGCTCGGTGGCCATGATTAAGTCGTTAGCAGCTCTCACCCCAGGTAAAACTTCAGGGTTAACCACGGCGGCAGTGACGGCGGTGAACTCAAAGTGGCTGCTGAAAAACTTACGCCACTGCGACGTCAATTTGTCGATCACCCGCTTGTAGAAGTTGTAAACTACATACTCCTGATTGGGCTTGGAAGCGACGACCGATTGCCAGTGCTCCAAGTGCACCAAGATCTGAGGAATGCGGTAGTCAATCGGATTCACCAGTTTGATAAACGTGTTGATAAAGTTGCCGAAGATAGCCGTCATGTTGGCGATGACGTCACGAGTGTCGTAGGCAGCGGTATCCAACAGCATCACCGTATCCAAGTCAATGTTGGTCCCCAGGTACTTATCGGCAAACTTGCGCCGCTCTTCCAACGGGTGTGTGCCCAAATACTCCTTAAAGTCAAGGGCGTCCACCTGCGACGTGTAGTGGAAGAATGTCCCCACAAAGAACTGGGTGATGCCGATAACATCTCTCGCTTCGTCCATCAACTGGGTCACCACCATCGGGTCGTCGAGCTGGCCTGGCTTTGCCTTTAAGAAATCAGCCTGTGGCGGCGGCGGGATGTTAGGAGACAGAGGGATCAGTGCTGCGGGCTGAAGCGGGGCCGTATCGGCAATCGTCTCCATCGTCGGCAGTCTCAGCATCCCCAGCAACCGCTCACGGTCTCTGAACTTCAGTCTGAGCTTCTCCTTTCTCAGCATCCGCAACGTACGCCCCTTCTTTAAGGGGTTATTGTCAGCCACCACCAGCAGCGTTGGCAGCGAGATCGGCAGGTCCTGCGTTTGCAGACCAACGCCACCGGTACCGGCTTGAGCCTGTTTCGCCTCCACCTGGGTCAATTTGCGAAGGAAGTTGCGCTCCAACGACCGGCCCATGTGTTCGTTGAAGTACTGGTTCAACTCGTAGACAGTACTGGGCAGCAATTGCTTACAGAAGTAAGTCAATGCCGAGTATACCAATAAGTCCGCAGCCAACTGGTTCACCATCGCCACTTCAATCACCCCCAGCAGTCCTGGCTGAGCGACATTATGGCCCATTAAACCAGCCATCGACGACGGGGCACTCGCCCTGAAAAGCAGCTCCATCTTGTGCTGGACAAACCGGGCGAAGTTAGTGGCAAACCGTTCAATCACTTCGTCGTACTGCAGCTCGTACTCCTTGAGTGCCAACATCGTCCCCTCACCCTGAGCTTCAGGGTTGTTGTCCTGTTTCACCGTTTGCACGGCCAGGTACAAGTTCTCCAACTTCCGCTCCAAGTTTGGCAAAGTTTGTTTCCACTGGTCAAAGTGAGTGAAGTTAGCGATCTCGGCAAGGTCTTGTTGGTTGACATTGACCTTCTCAAGGATATCTTTCAACGTGGTGTAAAGCGTTTGCTGGTTGGCAAACTTAAGTTGTAACCCTTTCAGTTGGTGGTCGACGTCGTTGATTTGCGGCAAGAGAAGTTTGAAGTCGAGTTCCATGCGTTTGAAGATGGTCAGCAAATGGTCCACCTCCTCGGTGGCAGTAGTGACTTCCTTGGCCACCAGCAGATCGGAAAAGGCATCAAAACTCAATAATTCGCGTACGTTTTTCAGTTTGACGTCGTGGAGTTCCCCTTGAAGTTTACGTAAGAGGTCTTCAGACGTATCGGTGATCCCCCACTTGATTTCGTCAAGCAACTCGTCGATTTCAGGGTCACGGGGCCCCTTCTTCACTTGTAATGACGGGGTACCAGCGTCAAAGATATCCGCAGGGTGAGTGCGTGGAGTCACCGGACCGGGGGTAGTATTAGCCGTGCTGTGTCCTGCTGCCTCGTCCTCCTCTTCAAGCTGTCTGAGCTTAGGAGTGGTCATTGATCCCTTATCGTCGGTAGGAGAAAGACCACTTTCAGCACCGTCAAAGGCAAACTGCAGTCCCAAGAGATTCTCAATCTCCTGAATCGATGTATCCAAAGCATCAGTGTTCACTGGACCCGGGCGTACGTGAGGTGGCGGCACAAACGGCAGCGTAGGGGCGGGGGGCTGAGCCTGTCCTTCCAACTGGTCTAATGCTCTCACTCTCTGGTCGCTCTGCTGACGACGATGTCCCCTATCGCTGTGACGGCTAGTCCGGCGTCTCACTGACCCTTCAGTGTCGTCATCCTCTTCATCATCGGTGATATCACCATCTTGTTGTTGTAAGGGTGATCTGGGAGGTAACTGGGCCCCAAACGCTTCCACCGCTTCCATCAGACGACGGCTGTTGCGAAGCTCATCAAATCTAGTTTTAATTGGCAGTTTCGGATGGGCGGGCGCCCCCTCGGACGACGCGGTCAGCTGGGCCAGTTGCTGAGAGAAATACAGACTGCGGTTGCCGGGACGGTTTTGTGGGTGGTCGTCGCCGATATAGTCGTGAATCAGATGCATCAGCGGCTCCTTAGGTACGGTGGGAGTGAAATTAAACATGGACTCGTCGTCGGCAGCAGTCGTATTCTGGGAGGGGGGTGACGCCGGTATCGGTTGTTGCAGCACGGATGTTTGTCCATAAGGGTGGCTTCGATTTGTAGGAGGTTGTCGCGGTGACCCCATCAGAGTAGCGTTAATATGTTTAGGACCGCCGGGAGGAGCAAATTCATCGTCATCGTCAGGAATATCGTTAAGATCAGGAGCACCGCTACCTGAGGGATGGGAGGCGAACGCCACCTGCGAACGAGGCGGAGGAGCCTGCTGGTGAGCTTGGCCAGTCATTGCCGCGGGGTTAGGAGCAATAGATGACGCCACTGATGGTTTTCTCGAGTCGTTGTTGATGTCATTACCGATAGGGATGGTCACTGGAGTCCGGGGAAGGCGCAATTCTGCTTCAGTGATACCGCCCAATAGCGGGTATTTACCGGTATAGGAACCGTAATACAGGGCGAGAGCTTTGATAAATCGCGTCGTGCGGTCAGGACCTTCAGCCACTTTCCAGTAGTAGTCTTTATTAAGCGTCAAAATCACTTCGTCGGGAGCGATCCGTTTAATTCCCCTCAACTCCTCCATATCCCAAGTTCTGCCAATCTGGTACAAATTCTTTTGCTCGTTAAACTTCCCCTTTTGGATCATAATCCGCCCCAGAGCGTGGCGGGCGCAAATGACGAGCACACGGTTCTTAACGGAACCAGCCGCCGTTCCCGGAGGCGGCGGCGACAGCGGATAGTGGCTATACTCTTTAATAAGGGTATGCGTCAAGTAATAGGTTTCCACTACCCGTTTGCCGGCCACCATTGTCAATTTCGAGTAAACGTCGTGGACCAACTTGTCGGCGATATATTTCCGCCCCTTGACGGGGTCCAGCGCCATCAATTGTTGAGGGTCCAGCGGCGCTTGTGGCGCCGGCAGCGGCGCAGTGGGTGTAGCGAAAGAAGCAGTCGAGGAGGCGGCAGTATTGCCGCCGCCGCTCATTCGAGTGGCGTACGGGTGGTGGGCGCCGCCATGGGTCCCGTGGACGGCGGCGGCGGCGGCGGCGCCCTGGTGCGCCATTGATTGTGATGGCGCTGGCGCCAGCGCCATCGTGGCGCCGGGCACCCGCGGCAGCGCCGTGGTCCCTCGAGGGATAGAGCCACCACCACCACCGTTCCCACTCGTCTGGCCCACTGGGGGGATCAACGGAGAGTATTGCTGGCGCGGCGGCGTGTGGACGTAGCCATTGCCCACAGCATTGGCGCCGGGGGGCACCAGCGGCGGGAGGGGCAGTTGTCTCGCCGGCGCCTGGCCGTAAGGGTTGGGCGCGGGGTGCACTGCGCTGCGCCCGGCGCCGGGAGTGGCGTATGGGTTCGTCTGGCCCACCGGCGGACGGCTACCGCTGGGCGGGGTTCCATTATTACCCCGATACATGGCGTTTTTGGCAGGGGAGTCTCGGTATGGGCGGTGTTGTATGTGGAGGGTATTGAGATCGCGATTGCCCGTGATTGTATGCAGGAAAACAAGGCTGTGAAGACAGTGAGGCCAGCGAAACACAACCAGTTTGCGGAGACTGACGCGATAATAGCAGAGGTAAGCAAACTGTGAAACCAAAGACCCGAGGTACCAGTAGTGAAACATCTGGTAAAACCAATGGTGAAACGTTATAGCTTTCTGGTAAATTGGTTATAGACATATTCTTGTCGCATTTAGGCTTTCCTCTTAAATAGCTTACACCAATAGCCAGAGCACCTTAATCAAGAAGTAATGGTCACGAGATGAAATAGTTATACCATTGACTACCATATTTCCATTACTTAGATGCCATCGGTTTATTAAGGCCAGGAAGGAGGTCTCAATCAGACGATTAAGCGGTGGATGGATGACCAATCAGACTCGATCAGTGCACAACGGTGTTAGGCTCAATCTTTACACTACTATGTTCTCTAAGGTTGAGTAGATTATCTATAAGCGCTTCTTTTTCAAGTTGACGTTCATGTTGAACCCGTAGTACCCCAATGACTCCCACACCCGGTCGTCGACTTTCTTCGGAAGTTTCCGTCCGTAGAGACACTGGTCGATTAACCACATCCCCACGAGAAACTCCAGTTTCGTCAACGTGCCGTCGTGGCGAAAGTCTACTTTCAGCCAGATTTGCTCGAGCGTTTGGTCGGGTAGTCTCAGCCGTTTCCAGATCCGTTTCACCACTGCTGCCACCATTAACTGGTCGATATCGACGTGGTCTAGACCATGGATATCACGCACTTCGTCCACTTCCAGCGATGCTCCCAAAGCAGCGACAAGACTAGGATCGGCTTCCGTCTCGCCACTAATCACGGGACGATTACCTTCGTAATCAACGCCACGGAGTCGAGTAACCATACACCCAACGTACAGTCCTCGATTCAGCACCCACACCCCTTCGTACCGTTTCCTTTCTTGGTCAGAAAGATAATTAAGTTCGGTGTGGTTTTTCCACGGCTTATCCTCGTTGAACGAGAGCTTCTTCTCCTTACGCTTATTGGTCTTGCGCATCGTCTTTTTAAACGCCACCGGCTGCTGGTTGAATGGAGGAGCAGTCATCGACGGTGACAGCTCAGTATCGTCCTCCAGGTCGTCGGCGTCGCCAATATCGCTAAGCAGAAGCGGTTCAGGGGCATGGGCTTTCTCGTGTTTCTTTTTACGTGAAATATCAGGAAACCGGGGAAAGGGAGTGGGCACAGGCAGCGTGGGAGGTACGCTTTCGCCATCAGAAAAGGCACCGTGGGTCAGTGCTCCCAGGGCTACTGCCAGCTCCTGAGGAGGGGGTTTCCGTTTCGGTGGTGGGTGCAGTAATGGCAACAGAATATGGTCAGACACCAGCGTCAAGCCATAATCAAGCAGCGAGCGAGGCAGCAGCAGCACCAGTGGGTTCTCCAGGAGTGTCAGCATCGCCGGAGCTAGCACGGGAAGCGTATGGGGAGCAGCCGCAGCAACGCGGTCGGTGGCCGCCGCCAGCGGGACCAGCACCGGTTGCGTCGTTAACAGCTCCGTCAGCAGGTCTAAGCGACCTATGGGCCCCAAACGAGGCAGGATGGGGAGGGTACGCGACGTCGCCCTCACCACCAGCAGCCGTGTCAGCAGCGGCGTCAGCCCGTGTTCGCTGACGACGATCTGGGGGGCATTATCGGGGCCCAGCTGACAACTGAGGATCAGCAGTCCCTCGTCGGTGGTCAGGGACGAGCCGAACACACGTTCCTGGTGGGCTAGTTGAGGGTCCAGTAAGTTCCCCAAACTTTCGAATAAGCCGACATTCTTAGCGTGTTGCGCCCAGAGATCATTAGTATCGGGTTTAGCCACGGGTGTGCTTACACGCTTGGCGTCTACCGACAGTCGGAAATCAGCTAATCGTTGTAGGCCTTGATTATTCGTCAGCGGTTCCGGCGCTCGTTTCTGCAGCTGGGTTTGGAGGGTGGTCTTTAGCAGTTTGATCATCTCCTTGGGGTCCAAATTCTGCAGCAATCTTTTGGACAGAGTATCGGGAGGTGGTTGCAAGTGGTTCAGGATCAGCTGTTTCACGTTCTTGATCATATCCTGAGACAGTATCGGCAGCGGCAGGCGCACTAAGGAATGGGTCAGCTCCAGTCTCGTGAATTTGGGCGTCATCATCAGCTGGGTGGTGGTGGGCGTCGGTTGAGGGCTGGTCGGCAGCTCTAAGGGGGATGTGTCGACAGTGAGCCCCGTGAGTGCCAGCGCCAGACGAGGGAATGTCAGCTTGGGTAAGGGTTGTCCCAAGTATGAAGCAGGACGAGTCTGAGATTGGTGTTGTTGCTGTTTCTCGTGTTCCACCAGCGCCGTGGCAGCGGCAAGGGCAAGACTGGTGCTATTACCCACTAACGAATCGGTGGAGCTAGCCGGGGAACGGGCACTCATCGATGGAGATTTTAGCGTCGGAATAGTGCTGGCCCGATTAACACAAGGAATATTGGGAGGTTGAGCTCGTAGTTGAGGCAGCGTCGCCGCCTGGTGGAGCGTGTGTTTCACGGGGGCTGACGTCGAAAGCTGGGGCAGTTTCACCTGCAGTTGAGGTTTTATCGGCACCGGTTGCGGTTTGATCGGCATCTGGTGGCCGGTTTTCGGTACCGGCAGCGATATTTGAGGGTACACTAACGGCTTGGTTTGCGGGTCATTTGGATGGTTTAAGGTCTGAGTAACTCGTTTCAGGGCAATCAGGGCCGTTTCCGACCGGGACTGAGGCAGCCACGGCGGTGTGGTGGTCGCCAGCTTCCCCTGAGGCTTAGGCCGCCCTCTGGGAGTCCGGGACGCCTGGGGCGCTACCAAACCACTGCGGGCGTCCCCTGGCTGGTCGGGCAGTTTGCTGAGCGCCTTAAACGCCAGCAACGCCGCGGCTTGGGCGTTGGAGGTCATGGTGGATGGCGGCGGCTTAGTGGATGGGTGTGGTTACTACAACCGCGCCACATTAGGAAAACGCGGTGAGCGCGGCGCTACCATGAAACGGCTACCAGGATAAGGACTAACTAGGCAGGTAAAATGATGGTGGTATGAAGTTATTGTGATCAGATATTTATCTCTTGTTGGTTGTACACTGGTGTGGCATGCTCGATATCGATCTATCGACTTAATACCGGTTAGTTTGCTTAGGGTGGGTCTAATGGGACGTCGATGGGCGGTGACGTCATCAAGGGGGCTCACACCCTCGATGACCGGCGCGACCCGTTGTGCTACTTTTTTTCGCGTCGTGGGTGCGCCACGCTTGCTAGCCCCGTGCGAAAGCCCCCGACGCTTGCTGCCCCCCCAGCGCGCGCCGCTACGGCACCCATGCGCGCGATGCTTGCGCCCACGATTGCTAGCAAAGGACAGCGTATACGACGACCACTGCGCACCCACGTCAACCGGCTCTATGCTTGCGGTGAAATACGCACAGATAACGTCAGCCGTACGTGGAAACGGCTGGGGACTTTGACGTAATGAAATTACATTGCTAATTTGGTCCCGGGTATCGGCGACGATCCTGCGAGATCCTGGCAATTTCTCGGCCAATATTTACGGCTTATCGCTACGAGTAGTGGTGTAGTTGGGGATACAGTGTAGCAACTCTCAAGATATCACTCATGTTTCTCTGATTTTAGTAGTAATCATTCTAAGGGTTTATTGTCAGTTTTACTGGGCCCATTATCGGTAATACTCAGTGATGATCGAAATGATGTGTGGGGCCACATTTGATGATGTTCACGACAACATGGAGATCACGATGAAGTGGGAGATCACCCAGATCGAAAAAATTGCTTTCTACACTCTCAACTTCTCAAATAGTGTGGATATCATATTATGCTAGTTGAAACCTTGCGGCTTGATGCTATAAAACCAGTGCTCAAATGGACGCTTCCTCAACGACAACAATTCCAGACCAGCTGGAAACTTCAATTTTGTAATTGCTACTGCAATTTTGGGGTGGAGAAGCGCATGGCGGTCAGCTGTCGTCTTTGATGATGGCGACGACCCTGGACAGCGAAATCCACCACCAGCGCCCGCAGCGGGAGCGGCGCCCGCTCCTCGGTGCTATAAAGAAGGTACGCCTGCGGCACCGCGTGTTTTTCCACGCCTTCCTCGACCACCAACTGGCACGACATCGCGGGTCACGAAATAGGGGTATTTAGATTAGGAAAACAACAAAATGGGGGGTAATCAAAGAAAGGAATTAGGGTAGACACACTAGTTTTCTTGACGTCCCCACGAGGGTGAAAAGTTTTGGTTGCAAAATGCATCTCAGGGGGGCGGGACCACCTTAAATATACGTCACTGCCGCCTTACCGACTGTGGGGGGCTTATTGTGTTGAGGGCGGGTACGATGATGTGTGGATTTCTGTTTTTTTAGTTTTGTGGCCCTGGGCGCGCACCAACACCCACCCACCACTATTTTTCAACGCAACTCTGTGTTAACCAACAGGCTCTTTTCGCTCACTTAATGACAAGCGCCCGCAACTGAAAATTTTTAAAAATTTCAATTTTTGATTTTTTTTGTTTTGCTGACAACGATGACGAGTGTTTACCTCGAATCTGACGTGAGCCGTGTAATCGATAGTAGTACCCTTTTGGTATTGTTTGCGGCTCGGTTGTTTCGGCTAGCGGCGGGGTGGTAGGTCGCTGGTCTAGACCAAGGCTGGGCATAGATGATGTGGTTGTCCGACTGCGGCTCCGGGTGACGCTGCTCACGCGCCACATCCACCTCACACCACCCTGCATTTCCCTACCTACCCCCCTCAAGTGGCTTGAGTTTTTCCTGGCAGCAAGCAAGCGTCCCGCAGCGCACAGTGCGCGCGGCTCTCCCAGTCGTTACCTCGAGGTTAAGCTTTGCGCTAAGCAAAAACAAAAACCAGTCACGCAAAGTTGTCCAAAAAACAAGAGAGTCATTAGTAGCACTTACGCCCAACGCAATCAGGTGGTGGCACAAGGAGTATCACACGATTTAACCAGTAAATTTTGTTAGTAAGCGTGGCTTACGTGGTTGGATGTAGGCACCGACATCATTGAGGGGGCTTGGGTTTGGGGTGTGCATGCTGGATGGGCTAATTTGGTGCCGCTATGTTCTGTGTCCTCGTGCACCCTCTCACGCTCTACCTGTATCTGGACTGACGATGACTTGCTGCGAAAAACAAAAAAAAAAAGGATCGGTCAGTAGCAATAAGGCGGGGAGCGAGTGAGGGGAGGTAATCGCGGGGAAGAGACCCTGAAAATTGGCAGTAGACCCTTAAGGGTTAACAGCTAATATCGTAGACCACATGCCACACGTCGGGGGCAAACGTCTTTACTTTTGTTATTTGGGCTAAGGAGCCGGCGAGGGATTTGGCCGCTGATTGGCCTAGGCTTTCAATATCATCTTTATGGACATTTTCATGGACATGGATATTGGTGGTGTTTGAGGTGGAATTGACGGCAAGTTGAAGGGCAATCGGCCACAGCGGTTTCGACAGGGGTAACAAACCCAAGTTGACATGGCTTATGGGCAATCTGGCGTTGCCAGTGCCTAATCTTTGGAGACAGTGTTCGTTAGACTCAAGGAAGAGAAAGGCGCGAATTGTGCCATTGGGGTCAATTTCTGAGGCGTCGAAGGGGTCACCAGGGTAAATCACTTTATAGGTGTAGTTGGCATTCTCCAAAGCTCGGCGGAAACCTTCAATCAGCCACGGGTTGATGTCCCAGCCGATGATGGTAGCGCCGAGCCTTAAATAGGAAAGCGAAAAGTAACCAATACCACAGTATAAATCGACCACCACCGTACCGGAAAGGTCACCAAACTGGCGTAAAATTCTCGCCTTTTCCGTGATATTACCCCGGGAGAACATCGTGTGGCGGGGAGCCCACGTTTGCCAGATTTGGTTCTGGGTGGCCGAGCACCAAAACGCCCGGTCAAAGTCGTCAGATGTGGGGTTTTCAATGGTTTGCGGGGTTGGTTCGGGACCAAAATCACCCACAAGCGGTTTCAAGTTGGTGGGACGGCGGATGGCGTTGTTTTCGTCGTCAATAGGCTGGTTGATGGCAACGTGAGTACAACCGGAAGGAAGCCACGACAAGTCGTCAGACTCGAGGGGGTGGGATAAAAGCACCATTGGAGGATACACAGCGTATTTCTTGGGCATTTTAGGCGTGGCATCGCTGGTTTTGGTTGTGTACTCTTCATAAGGGAAATCGAGGATTGGGGTATCCAGAGTCAGCAGCACCACAAACTGGCCGTGGTCGTTCTTATGGATTTTCGCCTGCTTATTAAACGAGCCAGCGGCTTCCAATGCCAGCTTCGCCTGCTTGACGGCGTGGGCATCATCAATAAGATAGCGTAACGGCATCGCAGATCATGCCAGTGCGCGGCGTGAACCAAATAAAGAACACAAAGAAGGAGTCCAACATCTAAGATACATATTGATAATCAGAGTTTTCAAACTCGCTATCTAGTTGTTCAACCGAATGAGTTGGTAATTAGAGTTGGTCGACTTTTTGACTGATTAGAATAAATTTGGCAGGTGTAGTGGTACTCTGAGTTGGAAGTGTGAAAAAAGTGTTAGAAGTACTTTTAAATCCACGTGTACGCCAATCAGATGAAGGCTTAAAACTGTAACGAATCAAACGAAGCTCCAATAAAACGATGCTTCGTTCAAGTAGCTTCTATGAGGCATAAGTGAGCCATAATTTTAGTGATACTTGACGTATTTAGCTGGAGAAAAGGTTGACAAACTGTAGCTACAAATAATTTATATTGATGCAAAGGCAACGCAAATTCAGGGTAAACTCATCTCTTGAAAAGTCTATAGACGATTTATTTAAAGGTAGTTCGTATCGTTGTCGAACCGGGTCGTGGCTGACGCCTGTGATAGTTGTCCCCCATGGCGTGCCCCTACCGATTCTCGGGTTTGTCGTGGCGAATTGTTTTCCGTCGCGCTCGAGCCAAAAAAAAATTCAGGTGTCTTACATCTCCCGATCGTGGGGTAAAGCGGGAAAGACAACCACAACCACGTGAATATCAAAACTAGACTAAACCAAAATAGCACGATATTATAGCCGATCACAGTTAAAGTAGTTACATCACCGATCAGTGCCAAAACCGTACACACCGGTATTTGTCGCGTGCGGTCTCGACCGCGGTGTTTTTCCGTCACGAACCCGTACCAAAAGGTACCGTCCCGAGAACCCTCACAGAGAATTTATCGCTACCACCCACCACACGAAAAACCCGATGATTAAGTCGCCGGCCAACGCCACCATGGGCGGCCGCGGGTGCCTGCTGTCCGTACTCTACATCGGCAACTTGGCCAAGCTGATCCCCGAGGAGAGAGTGTGGGAAATGCTCGCCGAGGCGTGTCTGCCACCACCCCAAGCGTCGACGACGTCGCTGGCGCCCACAGCGCAAGAACCAGTGAAACAAGTACCTGTATCTGTCAAGCTCCTCAACGACAAGAACCGGCCGGGCTTTAATTACGCGTTCGCCGACTTCGGGTCGTTTGACACCGCCCACCAGGCGCTCCAAACACTCGCCCAGGCGCTGGTGGATAACATCCCTCTCAAGGTGAACTG
The DNA here is from genome assembly GCA_030674695.1 of Diutina mesorugosa. NCBI lineage: Eukaryota > Fungi > Ascomycota > Pichiomycetes > Serinales > Debaryomycetaceae > Diutina > Diutina mesorugosa. Next base: position 98,532 of record JAKUAI010000040.1, read on the forward strand.
GGCCTACCACCTGCTGTCGCAGGACTGCACCGACGACCTGTTCAATTTGTTTGTTGGCGACTTGAGTCCCGACGTCGACGACGACTTGTTGGCGAAGCTGTTTGCCGCCTACCCGCTGTTGAAGCTGGCCCACGTGATGTGGGACATGCAACTGGGGCGGCTGAGAGGCTACGGGTTTGTTGGTTTCACGTCAAGAGAAGATGCTGAAACTGCCTTAGTACAAATGAACGGCCAGTGGGTGTCGGGTCGAGCCCTCCGGTTGAATTGGGCCGCGCGAAGTCACGATAAATCCCACCAACAACAACAACAACAACAAAGTCATCAGCAACAACAACAACACCAAGGTCATGGTCATCAGCAGCATCAGGTGGCGGTGCAGCTGCAGACGTATCCTCCCCAGTTTTACCCGCAACTGTTCTATCCGTCGACCACTGGAACCAACGGCAGAGCCCTCCATAATGACCACCAACGCACCCAAAATGGATTCCAAAACAACCACTCCCAGAATGGCTATCACGCCTCCTCTAATGGCTACCAGCAGGATTACCACCAGCAGAGCTACCACGGCGATACCAACACTCATCGCGGTAACTCGCACTACCAGAACCATAACAACCACCACACACCAGGTTACCATAACCACACCCAGAACAATGGCCACGCCACCCCGCAGATCCGCCCGCTGCTGTACGAGCTGGTGGTGAGACAACTGGCCCAGTGGCAGACCACCGTCTACTTGGGGAACGTCCCCCACTATACGCCCCCACACGAGTTTATCCCGTTACTACAACAGTTTGGCTACATTGTCGACTTCAAATTCCACCCGGAAAAGGGGTGTGCCTTTGTCAAATACGACTCCCACGAAACGGCGGCGTTGGCCATCGTTCAGTTACAGGGTCTTGTGGTTCATGGGTGGCCGCTTAAATGCGGCTGGGGACGCAAACGGTGAGAAAGAGATAAAAGAAAAACGCTGCTCGGGCTCAGTAGCGATATTATAGAGTAATAGATGCTAGTCATAAAAAAGTAAGATTAGAAGAGAGTAGTTTTCATTAGTGACGGAAGAAGTATACCGGGGGCAAAAAGTATCGGCACAGACAGGGTTCGAACCTGCGCTCCACAAGGGAACTGGAACCTGCATCCAGCGTCTTAACCTCTCGACCACTGTACCGAATATGCACGAATTTTTAAACCACTTTACGGTACGAGACTACCTGAAGTGCACATTGTGCCTTTTGGGCGAAATATATCAATCAATTGCCACTTTAAATCGTACATACTTACTCTCCTACGTCAATTAACTCAAATTTCACTCAAAGAGCGTACATTTCCTGTAAATTTTGACATTCATTCACGTTATTTCATATCTCATTTACTTGCCCTTGCGGTATACTTCCAAGTTGGTCAACAACGGCTTGTCGTTATAAGAGAACAAGTATGCGGGCCCTTCAGTAACCACGTGACGGAACGGTTTCCACGCCGGGATACAGAAAGTATCTCTGGGACCCCACTCAATCTTCTCATCGCCAACTTCAGTATACCCTTTACCCTCATAAATGTGGTACACAAACGACGAGTTTTCCTGTCTTTGAGGCGATTCCAGCTCCACCCGTTCAGCATTACCGCCAATAATACTCAGCAACGGCTTGCCGTTGGTCTGGCGGTACTCGTAGAACGAATACCCGTTAGCATCTTTATTTCCATCAAGAGCCTTTTGCGTCTCGGACCACGGGAACCGCAAATCAGGGTTACCTTCTTGTGTCACGGGGAACTCATCTTCCTCATAGTGTTCAGCAAAGTTCACGGGAATAGCCTGGAAAATGGGGAGGTCAAGCCCGTCGAGCCACACCATGGCCCCCTCGCCTTCCTTACCGTGGTCGTGCCATTGCCACCGAGGAGTAAGGATGACGTCGCCCCGTTCCATATACAATCTCAGCCCTTCAACATTGGTGAAAGCACCTTCGCCTTCGACGATAAATCTGAGGGCAAACGCTGAGTGGCGGTGGGCGGGGGCGACTTCGCCAGGGTTGATGTATTGTAATCCGGCGTATAAAGTGTCAGTAGTTTGCGGAGCTTGGAGGGCAGGGTTAATGAGCATAAGCACTCTTCTTTCGGCGTCGGCGGCGGCGACGAGGTGGCCTGCTTGCTCTAATAACGGGCGGATATCATTGTACTTCCAGAGTGTCGGAACTGCTTTCGGCGCCGGCACTGGCGGAACCACTGCCGCCATCTTTGGCCACAACGCCTCGACGTTGTGAGCGGGGAGGGTCTTAAAATAGGCGGAGGTGTCCTGCGAAGGTGACATAATGTGTGGGAGGTGTGTTTTAAGGCCAATTTGTCAGGCTCGTGTTTGGTTCTTATAGTTTATCGGAAGCGGTTCCGAGGCTCCCCACTTCGTAGGGTGCACGTTCCGAACATATGCTTAGGAAATAAGCTAAAGGAGTTAACGATGACGTGATTCCTATGCAGCTGTTATTGTAGAATCACAATCGCAACGTGTTAAGGGGTAGATGAGGGGAGTGGTAGGTGGGGGGGGTGTATGGCACTCGGTGATGGTCTCCGGCGGAAGTGGTTGCCGCATTCGCACTATACGCTACACCGCACCCCACACTATTACCCCAGCCGAATTCCGTCATCGCTGGAAACCATTGATTAGGGGGGAGTTACTGAACTGTTTTCATCACGTACATCTACTACGAATTGCTCACGTGACCCTCACACCAATCTCGCTATACTTCGCCACATTGACTCACCTGCCACCTCAAAAACGAACTTACTAAGACTTATTTCAAATATCCAGAATTTTCCATCATCATGTTTACTCAATATCGTCTCATATTATTGCCCCATCATTTAAGGTCGACTTTTTGAACTTTAACTGTATATCGGATGCGGATACGCTGAGTCTTCGCCTCGTCCAATTTCCGCTTCGCTTTCGCCTCAGCCCTTTTCTTTTCCAATTCTCTTAAACAGGGACACTTCCACAGCGTGTGGTGGTGGTGGTTGGTGCCGAACGCCTTTTTAAACCAATTCTTTTTGGTAGCTTCTTTTTTCAGCCCTTTCTCGTCGTCTTTGTCGTCGTTTTTCCGGTGGAGATTGCCATAGTAAAGGCTAAGGAAGACCACCGCGAGAAGCACCCACGCCGTCTCGTACTCGACCCGGCCAAAGCAAACACTATCTTCAATCATTAGGATGAGTGGTGTGTAAGAGAGAAAATTTGACATTTACAACAATAGTGGCTTTACACGATCAATGGCATGCCCGCCTTTGGGGCGCCCGCCTAGCTCGTTAACCAATTTTCGACGCCTGTGCGAAAAATTCGTCGTACCGTAGGAAAATTTGTTAGGATCAGTGCGCTATACGCTAGCCGAAGCTTAAAGAGAGTGACGGTGTGCAGAAACATCGTTGCGTCTAAGTGGCTATTGTTTTAAAGAATGTGAAAATTTTTACCTGGACTCGTCATCTCTAACTCTGAACCTTTGGTGGTTGAATCAGCAGTGATATTTACTCCACTTTAGTAGAGCTGGTTCTTAATAGTCTTGATTAATCCATTTATTTCTCTATCCGTATAGTAGTATTGTTGACCGAAGCCAATATGCTTAGTGCGAGGATCAGTCCACTGACCACAGCTTGGCCATCAAGTCGTGAAATCAGGCATTAGTTGACACCGTTAATTTCCGATGTTGACCCACAGGTTGCCGCAGATACAAGTTCGTTGGAACACCATCGTCCACAAGCCAATAGTATGGGGAGCATCAAACACTAACGGATCAGTAACGAGACTCACCAGGCGACACCGGGTACACTTCCTGAGCCTCAGCTTGGGGCCATCGGACACCACAATTTTCCGTAAGGCGTCAATGTGTTCGTTCACCGCATAGGGAAGGCGAGCCTGAAATGGCAGCTGCTTCTCGTTAGCATCAGTGGTGATCGGCAATCTAAGCGGTCTCCGTGGCGGATGAGGCAGTGATACACCGACGCAGAGCCAGTCAACATCGTAGAAGTAGAGCTCTGAAATCTTCATGTCTCGGTTCAAGTTCACTTGGTGGCGGTCTAGAAGCACCAGGGCGATCTCCTGCATTTCTGGTAAAAGCTCACCTTGACAGACAAGCTTTTGCTCCAATTTGAGGGCGTAGCCGGGGTCTTTACCCTGTAGTTTAGTGGCGAGCTCCTTGGAGATGTAGGCGTCACACTCCCTCAAATAGTTTTCAAACAGCGAGAACGAGATGGGGAGTTGCAGCGTCAAGCTGAAGTAGCGGTTCAACGCCTCTTTCATGGGGGTGTAGAGCTTATTGGCCTCGGCGAGGTCTTTATGCAATTTCTTTAAGATCTCTCTCGTCTTGCCGATTGATGACAACGCGTACATCAAGAATAAGCGGGGCACTTTGGCGAGAAGAATGGGGAGCGCTAACGAGTTCTCCATCGTCACTTTCAGGTCCATATTCGGCTGATTACGGCATATCAGAAGCTGGAAGAGCTCCTGGTAGATGTACACCATCAAGTCAATAAACCACTTCACCGAGCCGATAAGCGATATGATACGTTCTCCCCTAGTTACCGAGTCAGCAAGCAGGTCGTCAATGGGTTTCTTTTTCGTCACTTGAGCGTAGATACTCAGTAACGAGAACATGATGCCGAAACTGGAACTGCGCATGTTGAGCACCACCCAAGCAATATCACTGACCACGGGCAGCGGTACAAGCTCGCCAAGTAGTAATTGCAAGCTCAAAAGCTTTTGTAATGGCGGGTTAGAGATCAATTTGTCCACTGACTCCCGTGAGAATGTGTCTAACGCGAAGTTGATCGCCTTATGCGACTCTGAAAGCACCAACAGTACGATATCTTGAGCCAATTGCGGTTTAGCCGCGGCTAGCCGTTGCACTTCAGCCGCTATAAGCACAATAAGATCATCACAACAGCAGTTCATATAGCACGCCTGGGCGTGGGAGTGAGCGAAGGCCACCGCCATCGTGTACACGTGTTCTTTCGATAGTTGTTGTCCCCATTTTCGTACGACGGGGAACAATTTCGGGTGGTTATCGTAGAAGGCAACGTGTGACAGTAGAGTAGGGGACACCACTATCATCGGAGAGGCGGGGATATCGGCGAAATCGTAGCCAACGTCGAATACCAGAGTGATTTTCGTCACTTCAGGTTCCACGGGGCGGTCAATGTCCATCGCCAGCGAATCGTTTGGGATGGAATGTTTATGATTAATGAGCTCCATTTCAAGCAGGAACACGTCGATGCGGTCCTCGAACACAAACACTATCAGCAGCTCCATCTCGTCGATCCTGATAAGCTTACCTGGGCGCACTAGTTCGTCAGCAAGGCGTAATGTTCGCTGGGCGTTAGCAGGGTTTGTGGCAGTTATCCCTTTGCGTTCAGCGAGCTGAGTAAACAGACTCAGCACTAGTTCAGTCTCGGGAACCAACTGGTAGCGGAGGAACCGCGTTTCGTGTTCGTACTGGTACCACACGAGCAACGAGATATCGCGGGTGGCAGTACAGTTAAGCACTTGTAAGTTAGCGAAATGGCCCTCGCGACACTGTTCCAGCTCGTCGTCAAACACGTATGTCGGGGCAAGAGCCATTTGTGCCAATTTAGTCACGGTAAGCTTTGGGGGAGTCTTATCCTTATCCGGGGTATTATAGTGGGGGTTCTCCTTCTGGCGCGCCGCCAGTTGGGTCAAGTGGCCCCAATCGATTGAGACAGCGTAGGTAAACAATTGTTGAGTTAGTGAGTCCACTACCGAGACCATAACTCGGTTATCCTTAAGGAAACCAATCAGAGCGTGGCTGACGTCAATCAAATCAGGTAGCGGCTCGCAGTCGACGCGATGGTACTCGACTTTGTGTTCCCCCTGGTGGTATAATGTGATTCTCCCGTTGCGTCTCACGGTGATACACGCCTGTTTCGTCGGGATCGGGTGGGTCACGCCGATCGGCGGCACCTGTTTGACCAGGTACGAGAACTGTTTCAGCGCCGGGTCCCGGACAGCAGCGCCGTTGATGATCAGCGGCTTGGCAATCTTCAACCAGCGAAAGCCCACAAGCGGCAGTTTCACCAGTAAGTCCTGGTAGATCATCTCGATGTGGTTGTAGCTGGTGAGCTCATAAGCGGGGGTCTCCGAACGGGAAACAAGCCCCACGCCGGCGAGGTAGATGTAGAAGTTGCCCAGGACGTCGGCAACAACCAAGTCGGTGCTTGGATTCAGCCACAGCACCAAGGAAACCGGCAGCGGGTGGAGCTTGTGTGGGGGGGCAAACCGCCACTGCTGGCCGTCGACACACTCGAGATGGGTCACGTAGAGGTGCGGGTTGGCGTAGGCAAGGAACCCGTGCTTCAGCCACAGGATGGTCGGCGACATGGCGTGTGGGAGCGGACCTGGAGAGCGGCGTGGACCTGGTGTCTCTCACTATGGTGGGCGGGCTAAGGCGCGCGCGGCGGTACACTAGGTGAACCAAAACAGAGGCTGGTACTACACAAAATATTGACGATAATTGAGCCTAAATGGACTAGATTTTGCCTGTGAGTTAGCCGGATAGTCGTTGGTATTGCTTGGTGAAAAGTTGGATTTGATTGGATGGTTTTACTGGTGAATGGCTGAGACGTTCTACAGTGACCATGGCAGTGATATCAGTCCACGAATTCAACTGCAAATTGGTTTTAATCACCCAAAAGGTTTTCAGAACGATCTTGGGTATCCAATGTTGGTCATGGGTGTTTTAATTGGTAGTTTAACGGAGTGCTGGCCACTCCCTGTCAATATGGCCACTACTTTGCTACCAGTCTACTGAAGCCAACTGCAAATTGGTTTCCGTTATCCAATCACTGCTATGATCACCGGTATCAGCTAGTGATGATTGGTATTTGCATTACTGGTTTATTCGTGGAATAGCTATGGCCTACCATCTGGCAGTCACAAATGCTATACATGGACGACGTGGCTGTGACATCATTGATATTTTGAGTATTGTTTTGGATTGGTGTTCATGGTGACCAATTAAAGCGGGGTAGAGGATTTGCTAATGTGATGATTCATTGGGGATTGGAGGATGGCCACGATGAGCTGCGTACATTGGCGTTTGGAGATAAACAAGTTGCCAGCACCTACGATGTGAAGGAAGATGATTGCTATGTTATTCAGATGTTGGTTACACATTGACTTACATTGTCTCCTAGCGCTGCCAAAAATTTTGATGCTGCTGACGTTGGTTCAAGTTTGGTTCCGCGACCATTGGTGAAAATATACAACGGCATTCAAAACTTCATCAATCAAGTCCAGCTCACGAGAATGGCGTGATTTCGTTTTGTGAAGTAAGCAAATGATTGAGGTGGTATTCATTTTCAATTCGCGTCACGACGATGATGTCTTAAAGCAAGCGATGACCACCATCGACAACAATGCCCACAAAAACAACAGCACCATTCTTTCCCCCCTTTACCTCATTCTCTAAGTTTGATACGATGGAGTATGCATTCATTATTGCTTAACTTATTATACTAACCCCCATCTTTGTTGACATTCAATACCCGGAGCATACCACCACTAAATGCCCTTCTCCACCACCTGAAACTCACAATCGGTTGACTATTCGCTGGCAGATCACGACGATAATCACGATTATCACAAATATCACCGGTTTGACCACCGCCTGGGCCATTGTCATCATCGTCTTCATCGGTCGATTCATTGAGGAAAACTCCGAGCCAAATTCACAACAAATCGGCGATAACCACGATCGCTCGATTGCGTCACCGATTATCTCCGCTGTCTGTGGACGCTTCCAAGCCGTTATGTGGGTCTCGTGACACCCCCTATTGTCCCTCACCCCTGATCCCCTGCACCTCGGCTATAACCACTCCACCCGTCACGAACGGGTCCGGAACTGATTATAGCTGCTCTTACCAGTTATGTCTCCTCCTCGATCACCATCGGCGCTGCCGGCGCCCAGCTACCACCACGACACCAAGCCCGAGCCCGACGTGGCGCTAGCGCTGGCGATTGAGCTGCTTGGAGCGCACCAGCAGGCGACCGACGCCACTGTGGAGGCGTTGGCAGACACGGTTAACCGATTACAGGTGGCGTGGGACTGCTCTCGGGACCTACAGAGCGAAGCAGCTACCCCTCTGGTGACAGCTACTTGGGGCCACGTTGAAGACGTTAATGGCGATAATGAAGCAAACGAAGCGGGGACGGTGGTCAGTGACGTCTTGTGTGAGTTTATTCGCTTCCATCTACCAGTAAATGGTCAAGTACGCCACTGGAAACAGTTCATTGAAGCCGTATCGGGGAGGGCAACTGAAATAGGGGTACCGCCACGGAAAGTTAACGGGTCCATGAATACCATGGTGCTGATCCCGTTATTTGAACAACTACAGATCCACCATACCTTCAGTGGGGATGATTATAATGATGATATCGATTCCCTCCAAAGGAAACTTGATGAGCGGTTGGCTGGTGACCATGACAAATTCAGGCAAGCGTACCATCATGCGGCACTAAAAGATGCTAGCTGCTGGCCTCGGTTTACCCAGTTTGTGTCTACATTGCCGCAGACCCTCCCCTTTGAGTATACTCTGAAGGACTGGTACGATATGACACAGGTGCTACTTCCTTACGAGCAATGGCCACCAAGTTTCCGCCGCCACTACGAGTATGAAATACTTTTGTATATGACCGTTATGGTGAAAAGAAAATCGAGCCTCCAAAGCCATGAGGTCATCACGATGCTTGAAAAGTTCACCAAGCCCCCACCGGAGAGGAAACGGTCATCTAAACGATCATCCAGAGGTTGAGATTTGACGGTTACTTAAGACGTTTATTTATCACGCACTTACAAAGGTTTATTGCAACAACTTCTTTTCCAACTTGTAGTTGCCCTTGATCCATCTCAGGAGCATTTCCAACGACAGCTCGGGCTGGTCGTAGGGGACCATGTGGCCACCGTCGAACAATCTCAAGAAGGTGAAGTGTTCGTAGTTCTTGACAGTACCCGCCTTGGTCGAGGCGAGGGGCGAGTCAAACACGGCGCCGCCGAGAGTTCTCAACTTACCCTTAATTTCGAAGGGCTTTTCCTCGGCTGAGGCAAAGGCATCGCTGTGCTTCCACGGCAACACGTTAGTCCACGCCTGGTTGCCCAACCAGTTGCAGATGAAGTCCTTGTCGCCGGCGTAGATGAGCACGGGCAACCCTCTTTCAAGCAAGTCGGTGACAGCTCTGTGGTAGGGCTTCATCCAGTCGCCGGCGAACAAGAAGTTCTTGTTGATGTCGAAGTTGCACCCCTGGTAGGAGTCGACCTCGACGCCCAACGCCTCCATCACTTCCTTCTGGTTCAAGTACTTGTCAATGTAGTCCAAGTCCTCGTAGCAGAGCGACGACCCCTCGCAGTTCTTTCTGATGTCGTACACGTTTTTGCCCGTCTTCTGGTAAGGGCCCATTTGAGCGTTGTTGCAGTAGATGGTGGCGGGGACACACGACCACACCGACTCGGAGTCGTAGCACAGTTGAATCAACGACAAACAGCGCGGGATCAGCTTCGCCATCAGGTCACACTGTTCCTGGTCCAACACGGGCTCGGCGCCGCCCTCGCCGCAGGCCATGGGCTGGTAGTATTCGTATTGGGTCAAAGGGTCAGTCAACCCGTTGCCGATGAGCACCGAGGTTAAATTGAAGTTGCGGTCGTCGTGGCTCAAGATTTCGGTGGCAAACACGGGGATGTAGTGGCCGGCGTACAGCTCGCCAGCGATGTGGAAGTCGTTCTTGGCGTACTGGGGGAACTGCTTGAAGAACAACGAGAGGAACGAGTACACGTCCTTGCCCGCGGCGACGGTGTCCGACACCAGCTGCGACGAGTACAGGTAGCCGACGTTGATCGGCTGGTCCAAGAAGATGACGTTGGCGTTGTTGTTCCACGAGTAGTCGTTGGGGATCGGCTTCAAGCCGGGGCCGATCGAAGCGGGGCCCAATTCAAAGAACAAACCAGTAAGCGACGAGCAACCCGGGCCGCCGTTAAGCCACAAGATGGTCGGGTCCTTCTTGGGGTCGCCTCTCAGCTCGAAAAACCAGTAGAAGAAGTGCTTATCCTCTTCCAAGTCGTCGATGTAGCCAGAGTACTGTTTCACCTTGTCGATGCCCAACAGTTCAGGAGTGGACTTACCCCTTAATTGGTAGTTCGGGTGCTTTGCGTCGGTGACGACAAACTGCCAGTCGGGCTTGAACCCCAGCAATTTCTTCGCCGGCGCCTTAAAGTCTAGCTGGGCCACGGCGTCGGGGAACTCAAGCATCATTTCCGCCCACAATTGCGCCTGTTCTTTGGGCACTTGCAACTTGTCAATGACACTGGCAATGGCGTGATGGCCCATAGCGCCGAGCGAGCCCAAGTTCTGCTTAAGGGTGTCCAAATGGTCGCCGACGTTGAACCCTTCCTGGAGCTGGTTGGCGGCGTCAAGCACTTGCTGGGGTAAAGTCAACGCCAGCGCTCCGGCGAGCACGAGCGACAAGTGGGAAACTCTCATGATTCAGCGAATACTTGAGGGTTTTTTCAGTGGAGTTTTGATAAGGGGGCTGGATGAATTATAAACCCCGGGTGGCGGCCGCTGGGTGCGAATGGGGAAGGGCCAGGGCTGCGTAACCAGAGGGGGTCTAGTGTTGCTATCTGAGAAATTTGGGGCTATGGTTGTCCCAGCAACCAAGCGAGAAAAGTAAGGGTCGAGGGGGCGGTGTCTAGAAGTGATGTATGGTACTGAAAGGTGTTACTTATGGGAGATTGGAGGGGGTTCTTCGAGCGCCTCTCTGTTAGCGATTGCGCCGTTTAGAGGAACGGGTTATCATTGTGCAGGAAGGCGCATGACCTATATCGACACAATCGAAGGCACTAACGGCAAGTGAGACAAAGTGTATGGCAGCAAACGGTCATATTTGGAGGAAGTCTTCATTTGAGGTATAATTAGGGTTGATTGGTGTATAGGTTCAGTTGTTATTTCCTTTGTTTTTACGTGGAATTGGTAGATATTGTGGGAGTTACACTAAGGGGTAAATAGGGACTGAAGGCTAAGGTCGGGCCCTTCTTTTTTATTGATAACCAAATGTAGGGAAGCGAGCCAGACATTTACACCTTAGTGGTGACGACCGATGGAACAGATAGCCCTAAATCGAAAAATTGCACGCTAAAGGAGACTTGAGATGGCCGAAGATGACCATTTTTGACTTGTTTGAGAGTATAGTCGTTTTCTAATTTCACAATCAAGTCAGCTGTACTAAAATCTGAATATCTAGTTGATTAGTGGTGGTGTCTTGGTCTCGGCTTTAGTTATCACTATTTGGGTAGTCTTGTCACGTGACTTATCGCCTTCCACCGATAGCCGCTTATTCCCACTCGCAAATCGTCCGACTGTGTATTTGACTCCGAACGGCGACTAAGCCCATCGAATACCCACTTTTCCAGTCAAATCTAGGGCTTTCCCGTCTGTTTTTACCTCCTAGTCTTAGTTGAGACCGTCATCTATCCCTATCTTTGCCGGTTTTTGCCGTCGGACCCCCCTCAACCGCTCTTCTCCTCTCGCCAAAACGTCCACAAAACACCGCCAAGCTCACCATTTACGACTTTATTCGGAACCTAAAGTTAATCAGTATAAGGTCAAAAGCATATTGAACGCAAACATCTGAGTCACACGACGGTATCTCCCCCTCAATTCCATCTCATCTCATCATCTACCAAGCCCGATAAATGTTGGGCACGGGGAACACCAGCGACGTGGTGGTGGCGAACGGGCACGCCGTCAAGCTCTACCGCGACCGCCGCGCCGGCGAGTCCCGCAAGCATTTCCGCCTGCGGGTGGAGCTGGAGTACCTATTGCTCAAACTGTTGGACCACCCTCACGTGGTGGTGGTGACTAAATTCGCCACCAATTGGCTTAGCGGCACCCCTAAGATGTACATGGAGCTTGGGACGCCTAATTGGTGGCTTGATTGTCAGAATAAAGCCGAGGCAATGGCGCAAATCGTCATGGCAGTGGTGTATTTGCACCACCAAGGCATCGCTCATCGCGACTTGAAGCTCGACAATACGGTGATGGTGGGCGGTCTGGTGAAGCTTGTTGACTTTGCTGTAGCCACGAAAACCGTGCCAGCGGTGGGATTAGTCGGTCTGGCGCTGTATGTGGCTCCGGAGCAGTATACCCAGATTTCCTATGTGGGCGCCGCCAGCGACGTGTGGCTGGTAGCGATGATATTTGTGAGGCTATTTAAGGTGGCGCCGTGGTGGAAACTGGCCCATATCTCGGACGAAACCTACCAGGAGTACTCTCGTGGTGGAGCGCTTCCGGCGCCGGTACCGGAGTGGGTGGCACAGGCCCTCACGATCGACCCCGAGCAGAGGCCATCCATGGACACAATCGCCCTGCTTGCCGACCACTATGATATCACCGACGCCCACTGACTCAGTTTACGGCCTATTTGACTCGTTACCACGTCTCTTTTTGACTCTTTTAGTCGTGGTCTGACTCCTATTCCCCACTTCGCGGTGACTCGGGATTTTCCACGCTTCGGCGATCGCCGCACCCGCGCGCACCCCTCACCATTAAAACCACCCTCACGGCGCCCACATATATAAACGCCAGCGGTCCCCCCCCCCACACAAACCAGCCCCAAGTATGCTTTCCCGCACCGCTGCTCGCCCCGTCGCCCGCGTGCTCGCCCGCCGCGCCTACGCCTTGCTGGCGCTGGCCCGCGCCTTGATGTCCGAGCCCGTCGCCGCCGTCGACCCGGAAATGGCCGACATCCTCGCCCAGGAGCGCCACCGCCAAAAGCACTCGCTCACGTTGATCCCCCTGGAGAACTTTACCCTGAAGGCCGTCATGGACTTGTTGGGGTCGGAAATGCAGAACAAATACTCCGAGGGTTACCCCGATGAGCGCTACTATGGGGGTAACGAGATCATCGATAAGGCCGAGAAATTGTGCCAAAAGAGAGCGTTGCAGGCTTTCGATTTGGACCCGGAACAGTGGGGGGTCAATGTCCAGTCGTTGCTGGGTGCCCCCGCCAACTTATACGCCTACTCCGCCATCTTAGAGGTGGGCGACCGCATCATGGGGCTCGATTTGCCTCACGGGGGTCACTTGAGTCACGGCTACCAGACCCCGACCACCAAGATCTCGTACGTGTCGAAATACTTCCAAACCATGCCCTACCGTCTTGACGAATCTACGGGTTTGATTGACTACGATACCTTAGAAAAGAACGCTATTTTGTTCCGTCCTAAGGTGATTGTCGCCGGCGCCCTGGCCTACTCGCGGGCGATTGACTATAAGAGAATCCGGGAAATCGCCGATAAGGTCGGTGCCTACGTTTTATCGGATATGGCCCACATTTCCGGTCTTGTGCTGGCGGGCGTCGCTGCCCTGCCCTTCCCTTACTCGGATATCGTCACGACTACCACTCACAAGCTGTTGCGTGGTCCTAGAGGGGCGATGATCTTCTTCCGCAAGGGGATCAGAAAGGTCACTAAGAAGGGCAAAGAAATTCCCTACGACTTGGAGAGAAAGATCAACTTCTCGGTGTTCCCCGCCCACCAAGGGGGGCCCCACAACCACACCATCTCGGCGCTCGCGGTGGCGTTGGGCCAGACCCAATCGCCCGAATACAAACAGTACCAAAAGGAAGTCGTCGACAACGCCCAGGCGTTCGCTAAGCAATTGCAGACTGCTGGCTTTGACCTTGTTTCCGGTGGCACCGACTGCCACTTGATTTTGATCGATTTGAGATCGAAGGGCATCGACGGCGCCCGTGTCGAAGCGGTGTTGGAACGCGCCAACATGGCCGCCAACAAGAACACTGTGCCTGGTGACACCTCGGCGTTGTTCCCTTCGGGTTTAAGAGTGGGTACTCCCGCCATGACCACGCGTGGTTTCGGCCCTGAAGAATGGCAAAAGGTCACCGACTACCTCCAGCGCGCCGTCGACATCTCCATCGCATTGAAGCAAAAGGAGGAAGGCAAGTTGGCTAAGGATAAGTTGGCGTCGTTCAAGAAGTTGGCCGACGCCCTGCCCGAAGTGAAGCAGTTGGGCGATGAGGTGTCCAAGTGGGCCGCCACTTTCCCCGTCCCCGGTGAGTAATCGGTGGGTAACTCGATGAGCAACTTTAAATAGTCTTAATAGAATAAACCTAAGTGACGATATCTACCAGTAGTTATAGCTATTGGCGATCTGCCTTCTTGTCTCGTTGCAAGGGAGCGCCGGTTGGTGGTACCTGCGCGAAGGGTTGAAGGCGAAACTTTGGGCGAGTGCTTATTGTCTGACTAGTAGGCGATTGTCAAAATATGTAGGCGCCGCCGCTGGGGGGGGATCAGTCGAAGATGGCCAATTCAACATGGCACGCTGCTTCCTCATTATAGATCGAAGAACCGCTAATTCTTCACCACGATACACCAATCGTTTTGCCAGATAAATAAGAATATAGACGTGCTGACCAACGAAGAGTAAGTCGGCTCGACTTAGTAATAGTTGGCTCCAGATCCTCTTCCCTTATATCATTTAGATCTCCTAAATTATCATAATCTCTCACTCTACACTATCTGGTAGTGACTACCACCCCAAAATCCTACGATTCTGGTTATTGTTTGGCAAACTTTTAGTTTTATAGATGTAACAATGTCATTACCAACCAAGCGTGAATTCTTTCGTACTATTCCGACGCACTTTCTTCATAATTCCTTCGCTCCCTCCAAACTCGCCACCGCCTGGTAGCCAAAGTAAAGGCTTTAGCCAGAATTTAGTGGTGGCACCGTTGTAGATGGAACCAATCTGTACCAGTACATGTTGTGTTGGTGGCATTCGGCGACCATAGTTGATGCATACGTTTTCTCTCCTAACTTCTCGAGGTAAAGACCACTAACTACGAGCCAATACTTAGGATCTTCATTGCACCATGATCGCTAATAACACTTGACACACCTCCTGCGACGTTGCGGGCCCACTAATCGCGCACCAGGTTCGAGATGGCCTGTGGAGTTGAAGGCTTGTCGGCTGGCACCACAAACACTGCATCATCAAAAGGAATAGGGCATGGCGACGGAGAAAGGCATATTGCTAAGTCAACCAAACACAGTCGTACCACTGTATATGTGGCCCGATTTTGCATCCGGAAAATAGGCAGTCTGTGCACTTTCAATGTTCACCAACACCATGAGCCCACTTATGGTAAAGACAAGCAAATCTCAGCAATCATAATACTCCTTGTATTCATTAGGTGTTTACAGTTATTGACGTCTGTAGCTGGTGACATAAATACAAGCTCAGAAAATTACACTATTTATGTGGGACACAGCATGATCGTGCCACAATCTATTAATGGACTGCATTGCGCGGCAGGATGAACCTTAGCGTTAGTAATAGTATTCGAAAATTGTATGGATTGCCATTTAGCAATCTTTGTCCAATTTCATCCCACTTCGAGCAAGTGTAAACCAAGATGCAGGTATACGACATCGTTCGAGAAAAATCAAGCAACAATG
>JAKUAI010000041.1:0-102495 GCA_030674695.1 Diutina mesorugosa
AGGACTCGGTAGGCGACGCAGTCGAAGACTCAGTCGAGGACTCGGTGGACGACTCAGTCGAAGATTCGGTGGACGACTCGGTGGACGACTCAGTCGAAGATTCGGTAGGCGACGCAGTCGAAGACTCAGTCGAGGACTCGGTAGGCGACGCAGTCGAAGACTCAGTCGAGGACTCGGTGGACGACTCAGTCGAAGATTCGGTGGACGACTCGGTGGACGACTCAGTCGAAGATTCGGTAGGCGACGCAGTCGAAGACTCAGTCGAGGACTCGGTAGGCGACGCAGTCGAAGACTCAGTCGAGGACTCGGTGGACGACTCAGTCGAAGATTCGGTGGACGACTCGGTGGACGACTCAGTCGAAGATTCGGTAGGCGACGCAGTCGAGGACTCAGTCGAAGACTCGGTGGATGACTCAGTCGAGGACTCAGTCGAAGACTCGGTGGACGACTCAGTCGAGGACTCAGTCGAAGATTCGGTGGACGACTCGGTGGACGACTCAGTCGAAGATTCGGTGGACGACTCAGTCAAAGACTCAGTCGAAGACTCAGTCGAAGACTCAGTCGAAGACTCAGTCGAAGACTCAGTCGAAGACTCGGTGGACGACTCAGTCGAGGACTCCGTGGACAAGTCGCTGGTGGGCTCAGTGGTAGGCGCGGTAGTGGGCGCGGTAGTGGGTGCAGTAGTGGGCGCGGTAGTGGGTGCGGTAGTTGGTTGCGTCGACGTAGATGAAGACGAGGTCGGCTTCGGAGCCGAGACGGTCAGAGTACACACCCCACACTTGGCCGGCTTAGGGTTAGGCGGAGCAGCATTATAGACAATCGCGTTATTCACTGGCGCCGAGATACCGGGGAAAATGTGCGATGTGGTCTGAAATTTCAGCTGGACATAGTTAGGACCAATGAGGAATCTTTGTGGCAACGTGTTGAAAATACCTGAGTAAAGGGTCAAGACACCAGTCCCCGAGTTATAGTTCCAACTTAAGATCGGCCCCGTGAGCCCAATGAAGTTACCATTACCAAAACCAGCCACGGTATAAGTCTGACTAGCAGTCACCAAAGTAGCCAACAATTCAGCATCAGGGCCCCCCATGTAGAATACTTGAGTGGTATCGATGGGCGAAGCGGGAAGGTTCAATTGGGCCAAAGAGTTACCAAGAATTTGCCAACAACCGTTACCCTTAACGTTACCAGTCTGGAGCCAAATCTGGTTGTAAAGACAAATGTTACCATTATTGTTCAAGTCGCCAAGCGCAGGACCGAGTACGACAGCGCCGGTGGACCGGGACTCTTGGTAAATCAGAATGAGACCGTTGTTGTTCCAAGTGGACGAGGTGATTGACTGAACACCCGGAAAAATAGAACCTTTGGAAACAAAGTAAACCTGGCCGTTATTGGTGAACGACGCCCCCACAAGGTTATATGTTGGCGCAGTAGCCGATATGGCTGAGTTGAAGGAGATGACACCATTGTTGGTGATGGTATTCACCAACCCCAAGAGGGTGACGGACAACCCAATCAATGGATTATCGGATGAAATGTAGAAGCCACCTCCAGAGCCGACATTCAAACTGCCGGCAATAGCACTGACAGCGTTATTCCAAATGGAGTACTTAACTCCAGGAGCGACAGTTACACCAAGAGAAAAGTCAACCACTCCTGTTGTTGTTGTGTCCTGAGTGACAGTTACGCCTGCCACGGTAGAAGCCCCCAACAAGGCGGTAATACAGGAGCGGATTTTCATCAGGTGATGAGAGCATTACCTAGGGCGGGAACCCGTTTAATATGTTCAGACTTTTCGACTGAAACCCCCCTTTCGACGCATGAGGCGTGTAAGCGGCTTCACTTGCACCCATAGAAAATTCGACTTCATTGTTTTATCTCGCCGAATGGTTGTGAATGTTTCTGCATCACGCTTGACGTATATATAATATCGTCGTTTCGTAAAAGAGTGGGGGAGCGAAAAAATATCCGCAGTCGCGGATCGGCTTTTTAACTATATGTAGTATACGAGATTGTGGCGGAGCAGCGCTTAATTGGAGATGAAACCTATCTAAAACTGAGGGTTGTTTCATAATGAAGATCGTTAAATTTTGATGATGTTGACCGAGGTAGAAGCATAAAAATGTAGCAACAAGCTACAACTCCATTGCGATACTGTCTGCTTTGCTGAGAATTGCTTTTCGTCAAAGCACGTTTATAGCCTACTATGGTTTATTGTTCGGATGTACGTCCACAAAGATTTGAGCGTGCATTGTATCATATGTACGCCTCAAGAAAATTTACACAAACTCCGCCATGCTGAGAGGTTCACAACTTCGCAGTCGTTGGCTTAGATGGCTCGGGACCAAAGTGGGTCTGCGCCAGCCGGATGATCTTCTCCCCCAAGTACACCAACGCCTCTTGCACCACCAGGGCCACCATCTTACCCTCGAGAGTGTAATACTGACAGTGGCACAACACTCTGTCGTTGCGCATCGTCGAGAAATTATAATCAATAAACATCCACTGGCTGGGGTCGAACTCAGTGTCGTGGATGTACACCTGGTGATCCAACGAAACACGGAAATAATTCACGGTATCGAAATGGTGGCCAGCTATCGGCAAGCCCAAGGCTTTAGCAAGCGTTGCGAGCCAGAACAGGTCCAGAAGGAAAAGCATCAGGGTTACTTTGGCCTTAACTGGATTATGCGCCACGTCTAAATTGTCATTCACTTTGGTGAAAAACCCAAACTCAACATTCCCTCGCGTCTTGAGATCGATGTTGTAATCAGTCTGGAGGAACTCGCGAGGAATGTAGTTTTGCATGAGCCCGTGGGTGTGTTCGAAATACGGCTCCGACTCGAGGCGGTCCTTGTACTTGTTGAAGAACGCTTGCGGCTTGCGCTGAATCTGCAACGGCTGCACCCCATCCCTGTGGCCCAACTCGTTCCGCCGAGTGGCATTGTTGTTGCGAACAAAAGACACCTGAAGGGTAAAACACAACTTGCCCGTGTGCAGCTGATAGCCATGGCAGAGACGGTTGGCATAGTTTCTGGTATTGGATATCTCCTGAACCTCCCATCTGATTGGCAGCTCGCTGGACCCGGCCTTGACAAAATACAGGTGGAGCGAATGCGGGGACATTTCTGGGTCAGGGACCAGCGCCCAAGCGGCGTAGGTGCCTTGGGCGACAAACTCGCCGCCGTAGACACCTCTGGCGCCGTCGAGAGGCGGTTGCAACGGGTACTTGCCCACGTAGTTGTGGAACCCTGGCTTATCCGACGGCTCGCCAGGAATCACGTCAAGCTTCTCCTCAAGCTTACAGATGTTGGGGTTGTCGTAAATGGCGTCAAACTGGGACATGGTGACGACAAATGGCTATCTTTTGGTTATGGCGGGCAAACAGTAGCAGTCGGTGGCAGGGGGCTGTTTAGTAGCTGCTGATATATATCACCATGCTCTTGGTGGCACCGATTACTTTTGTGTACTGTATATAGGGGTTATACCGAGGATATTTCGTTTGTACCAGTGATAGGATCAGAGTTGCCCGCTATCGAAAAGAGCGATGGATGACGAAGACAGTAACGTGCTAACACTGATGTAGTGGAGCCACTACCATTTGAAGGCGGGTGGTTCAAATCGGCGATCCGCGGTAAAAGTCTGCTCACTTGTCATATGTCATCCCTCGTCGTGCATCAGCGGAAAAGCCCTCCACGCGTCATGTGATTATACCAGTAGCAACTTTTGTGTGGGGGGACCTGAAAAAAATGAGGAGGTGAGGTTCCGCGCGCGCCAGGCCACCGTGTGATTATTCCGCCCGCGGCGAAGAACCATCTACTTCGCACGGTAAATTTAGCCCTCGCCGTGCGGTTGTTGATGCAGTGTGATACTATTGTTAAGTCGGTTACCAGTTGAAACCGCTACACCCTTACGTGCAACCGAAGCACTAAACGCTTTTCTTCCTCGATGGGAAAAACAGGCGGGAAATGACCACAAATGACGATGCTGTACGATTGAAATTATGCTAAACATGGGGTACGATAAGCAAGAAAATATCCAACGGCAGCGTAGATCATTGCTGGTGGTACAAAGACAAGGTCACCTTATTTACTCAATTTTGAAGTAAGGCGGGCAGGCTCGTACGGCGCTTAGACCGTGCTCGATACGGTCTCGATTCCAATATGACTATAGGCCTGGCCGCATGTGCGTGACTCTCGATCGCAGAACGGCAATGCGGGTTTATGACTTCTTTGGGATTTTCGCCACCACTCTTTGGTCGAGGTATCGCAACCAACGGTGCTATAACGGCTCTCTCGGCCGTCGCTTAGCCAGAACGATAGTGCACCTGTGTCTGTCGGCTCGCTTCCCCCGCTCGTTCCACCTTTTGCCTATTTTCGAGGGGGCTTTTCCTGTGAACCCCACAAGGAGTTATCCCCTAACTTGGGATAGTCATAAAAAATTTTGTCATCGCCGACACTTTTCTAAAAATATTATTAAAGTTTAATGCTGCGGACGGTTGTGGTTGTCGCTACAATTGCCCGGAAACTCATTCGGGAGTTGACCACAAGGTATTGTCATGGTTGTTTCAGATCATATCACTCCTTGAAATACCACAATCATACTTAACTTTATATCGGATCACAAAGATATTTACCCCGTGTTCCGAAAACATCACGATTTCCGGTCGCGGCACGCAATCTGGTCTCGGCACGCAGTGCAACCCTGCAAAATTTTCCAGAGCCGGATGATAATTTTTAGGCTAAGCCCTATAGTGGCTTTACCCTTCCGACACTGATACGGTTTTTTTGCACCGTTGGCAGGTGTTTGCCCAATTAGATCTCACTATAAACTAGTGCGCCTCACCGCCCTGACTTTTTCGTAATTGTTGCAAATTCCATCCGTGGAAGGCGCAATTATACATAAGCGTTTATGCGTGTTGGTATACCTACATACCCGCGACTCCGGTCCGCAGTCGCATCGACGAAGATGCGTTGATGCAAACATGGAGATATATCCTATTTTGCTTTCAAGAATTAATATTATTATTATTAGTTATAATTCTAGACCCGATACTGATACCTATATGAAAATTATTAGAGCTTTGCCTTGAACTCTGACCCGCCATGAAATAAAACCAAGCCCTCTTGAACAACCAGAGCAAACAATTTTCCTTGGCGATTGTAATATCCCGCCTGGATATAAACGCGATTGTTCGAGAAACGTGGTGTTTTAAAGTTAACAAACGTCCAATCAGTAGGGTCGAAGTCGTCGTCATGGAAGTAGACTGCGTGGTCCAACAGCACGCTGAAAAAGTGATTATTTTTGCCTCCCGTCGGTCCAATGGGGAACCGAGGGTCGTCGTGAGCTGGCAAGTGTAATATTCTCAGCAAAGAGGTCAAGTAGATCAGGTCGGATATCAGGCCAAAGCCAGCGTACCGGTATTTGCTATCATGGGGGCGCTCATCATTGCAGCGAATCCAGAACAGCAAATCTCGCTCGGCGGCTGTCTTTTTGTGCTCCTCGAGGTCCACCTGGTGGTCACAAAAGTTAGGAGGAAACTTGTGTTCCAAAAGGCCAGAAAAGTCGTAGTCTTTGATCGTTTCCAACTCGTCGAGTGAGTACTTGTAAAAAGTCAGATTTACTGGAGTCTGGAACTCGAATCCCAGTTGGCCGGATTTAGTCTGCTCGTATCTCCGACGGGCTTCATGCGTCAGATTTTTATTCGTCAAACTAACCATCACCACGTACTTGAGCTCGCCACTTTGCGTCACTTTGATTAGGCGGTTGCAAAAAACCTTCCCATCCGATAAGCGTTCCACGGTGTATGAGCACTTGGTTTCGTCGCACCCAGCCAGCACAAAGTACAGATGGAGCAGGTGGGGCACAAAATTTACAGGCGCGGTTTCCATCGCGACCACAAGGGCTTGTGCACAAAGGTTGCCCCCAAACACGCCACGAGAGTTGTGCGATGGCTTGTAAAGCTTCAGAATCCCCTCAAATCCTTCGAAGGCTGCCGTAGCCAGAGTGGGCTTCACCCCAAAGTAGTTGTGTAACCGCAGGGGTTGCGTAGGATTCTGGTGAGAAGTGTGGTTGTCAACGAGAGCCATGACGAACAGATGATCTCTGTGAGCTTTAGCTATCCAACTTGCCAGTGAAATCCCTTATATCTACACATTTAAGTATGTTTATCTACTCTGGCAAATTACCCCTCCTCCCAACACTGTTAGAGCTTAACCGGGGGCATGTTGACTCAGTGGTCGTTTAGATGAGGACTTATATGCCGGATGTGGATTTTGACTGAGAACTGTCGGTACAATCGGCCTGAAAAGATGATCATATACTGAACCGACCTCTGGCTTTCTAGTGGTGCAAAAATCTGTGGGGCTTGTCACCAATCTTTCTCATCAAATAAAGGACACCCGGAACCCGTGGTGGCAACGCCACCAAGCAAGTCTACCTGCATATAACGAAGGAGGGGTAACTAAATTGTCCGCCCCAGCACAGCCAACTGTGAAAAGTGGTGGCACGACGCGACTTTGGCGTGGCTAGCTGAGCAAAAGGAGGGGAAGCCATCTACTTTCGGATTGCTAAGTATAGAAGGGCTGGTTGGGCTGAGTAGACCTGTGTACATTGACCTGTCAAAGAATGACGTGCCCGTCACGTAGAATTGCTGGCTTACTGGAGTTGTATCTATCCAGCGTGGTGGAGGCCTACCCGGCGTCAAATGAATCTCACGTCGTATAGCCGTTTGTCGGTCGCACTGTTTTCCCCTCTTCTGTCATCGGGAAACGTTGTGTGAAAAAGCAATATCCGATGGACCGAAGCCGGCACGCGCCGGGTGACAATTCCCAACAGAGGTAAGTTAGGGGTAGCGATCGTACCACGCAAATTGCCGGGAAGTTGTTGGCGACTTACTTAGAAAACACTTGGATGGGAATATCGGATTTTGGAAAATCTGACGGACCATCCGTGTTCAATGACTTATAGATGACTTGTAGATGGTATGCTATTGACTGCCATTGCAATTGGTTTTCCAGTAGGCGGGCAGGGTCAATCCGACGGAACTTATCGGTCGGGTCCTCGGGTATTAATGGACGGGCGATGTAGGGGTCCGTCGGATCCCTCCACCGCGCTCTTCAGATGCCCCTAATTACGCTACATCCCAAAAAAAGATCCTGATAGATCTCGGCCTAGCCCTTTGTTATCAGTTGCGAGTAGGCTGAGCGTCACATGGTTTGCTCGGATGTACATTGGAAACAGTTGGCACAGGCAAATGCAATTGAAAGTAGCATGGAAACTTGCAATTACTTTTAATCTAATCGGCAATTCCAATACCATAGGCAATGCCAACAAAGTCGTGTCGGTTCAAAGCATACTCGAACCTGTGCATGTGTAAACTTCGGAATTTTCACCAAATTACCATGATTTATTAAATTTGAAAATGGCATTATGTTGCACAATTCGTTTTGCCACAATTTTCTTCATCTTTTATGTTGTATGAAAGCGTATTATCAAGGATTGTTATTGAAGACTTCAAGGAGAGCTGGCTTTCGCTTTGAAATTATTGATCCGATATCAGCGGTATGAGGAAGCAAGAACAATTTTCAGACCTTCGAAGGGTGTCATAATGGAAATTGGGCTTTTGAACGAAAGATGGATGCATGCCATATCCAGAGGATGTCAAACCGTGATCTTTCGTTCTGGATTATCAGTTGCTTTTTAGTCCAACACTGTAGGTGGCCCGAACCCTCAATTAAAAAGCGTCTTACTTGAAAGCAGTGACAAAAATTCTTGATCCCATATTTGATGGTGGTGGTGAGCGTACATCTAGTCAATTACACGTCTTAATGTAATTCTGGTGTCGCTGAAGCCAAATTTTCCATGTACTGTCCGAAGAGCAGCCATATGTTACAATTGAAGCTCTTTGGAAAAAAGGAAAGTTGCTTGTAAAAAGCAGAGCTAGCTTTATGGACTCAAACAGTGTAAGATGTCGTAGTTAGAGCATTTCAAACATGGGTTTGTGGATCATTGCCGACGAACTCCAATCGGTATAGACCTTTCGAAAAGCGTGGTGAGTGTGATTAATGGATGCGATTGATAAATACAGACAATTGAAATAAGTTTCAAGCCCGAATAGGCATTTATACGTGAAGTTTGAAATGGCATGTAGGTCAGCTACAATTGATATATCTGTAGTTACCAATTTTGTAAATCGGGCGTGTAGCTCAGTTGGTAGAGCGTTCGCTTAGCATGCGAAAGGTCTTGGGTTCGATTCCCAACTCGTCCAATGTTTTTGTTGACGCTGGATCTTAGTGTTAGCTTAGTCCCAATAACTTTGTAATTTGTTTTCTTTTTTAAGTCATCGTATATTCATTTAAATAATACGCTCGTCTACAATCACAGTGCACGAGCTTGGAAAATACTGTCGGTCAATGTTCACTTTTCCCAGTTTTGAAATGAGCCGTTTGAGTTGAGACAGATGCAAATGCTTGTACAGCACCCATTGGATGTTGCAATTCAACAAATTGATATGCTTTAAGCGATTTGGACTCAACCGAAGAATGGTCGTAGATACCAATTCTAACTGTAGTTTGTTTACCGTGAGTGGTATAATCATTCCAGGCGGACACTTTACTTGCCGCAAGGTCAACTCCTTGAGTTGGTTGAGATGCGCAAAATCATTTAGCAGGGCGTGATTCCAAGGATTGTGCTCCGTGTATGAAAGCTTTTTCAATGTAGAAGGAAACAAATCGTGCACCTCTTGCAGGCTTTTGTCACTCTCCGAAAACATTTCGAGCTCAAGATTTTCACAATTAAACATCTTCAACCCGATAACAGTGCCACAGACTAGTCTTATTTTACGAGCGTCGATAGAACAATTTGTGACACTGCCATAGTAATTTGAATGGCCAGAATCCGAATGCAAATAGCCATTATATGCGAACTCACTTGTTTTGAAGTTCACGTCGGATATAGAGTGAACGTATCCAACTCTCAATCGACCACGGGTTTTCCCCACACAACTGAGCATAATAGATTGATGAGCAAACCACAAAGCATTCATTAGTTTTTTGCAACCCCATGCCTCAATTCGACAAAGTTGATTGCAAGCCACACTAACACAGGAAGCCTCCTCAATCACGCAACAACGCAATTTGGGGTGCCTCAACTTCACGGAATACGTGATACTTGAGGATATGGGAGTCAATTTCAAGAATAGCAAATCGGGAAACACGCCTGTAATCTTGACATCATTGACATCAACAAAAATAGTGAGTTTGGATAATGCTTTCACTGTCACCGCCATCAAAGGGTCCCTAATCGTCGATAGATCTAGATCACCCGACCCAAGTGAGTTTGGACCAACAAGTACTGATAAGTTGATACTCAAGCTTTGTAGTCCATCGTTGTATGCTGGCAATATACGTAAGAGATCATTATGGCTTGGCGAGCGTTGCGAAATCGACCAGCTGTCAATTTCAAGACAACGTAAATGATGGATATTCTTGGTGATAAGTTCATGTATGATCCGTTGGTCGCAAACAATAGATTGCAATTGAAGATGTATGAGACCATTTAGACATGAGTCAAACGTGAGGGGGGTTGCTTCCGCCACTAAAACTTCTAATGAAGCTGGAAGCAGGGTTAGCACACTGGAAGAGGCGACAATTTTAATGATGTTGTTTGGTAAGCAACAACGTATTTCACAGTTGGATACCTCCAAATCCAAAAGGCACCGAGGCATAGCGAATTCTCGTCCTAGGCGAATGTTGGACAACGCCAACCGTGTGAGTGATTCTGGAACCCCGCAACTCCATTTCGTCTTGAATGGAGGTGTGCAATAGACGAAAACCTTGCCAATCAACAGTTTACTCACAATCAGTAGTAAAGGTGTATCGCACACATTGATAGAAACAGAGAGTTTGTCATTAGCCATGAATAGTTCAGTCTTAGTTAGGGTTTCTGCATCTATGTGGAGCATTCCGTCTGATAGAAGATCCTCGAATACAACGGCAGCGTCCTGATGCCATGGCGAATGAAGACGGCGGCGCTTGAACATGCGAACACCGGGAATTTGATGACGTCTAAACGCTAAAACAAGAGCAGAGATACTTTCATCATCAAGATGACCAGCGATTTCACGGTACAATTCTAATGGGAGAGATTTCATTGGTATTGATCGGTGAAGAAATGCATACGATATTTATAGTTGCAATTTGCGCGAGAGCATACACTTGGATGCACGGCCAGTACGTCGCATTAGAAATCGTAATATAGTGGATGCATACATGTCGATGGTGTGGAAGCACTGTTTTCTTTATTAACTTTTATAGCATAGGGGTCATTTAATGGTCATAAACTAATCTAATAGCGCTGTCGCTTGAGAGGCCCACCGTTGTCATTATCAGATGAGCGCTTGCGAGACTCGCTAAAGCACGTAATATGCATGATTCTTCGGCTGGTGGCAGATTCACCGGGCGGCCGTATCGACTCGGGCCAGACCCACTCACCCAACTCGTCATTGTAGATGGCTTTGATAGTTTCGCGGCACATGACACACTTGTTGTCCATCGACGTCAGGTTCTCTGGTACCACCACGTAGCGAGGGCCTTGAGGTTCGTCAACATCCATGGCATCAGACTCCTTTTCTTGATGATCGTCGGTGGCGGCGTACTCAAGCAAGTCATCATCGTTGAACTTAACCCACTCGTAGTCATCAATGAACCAATCACGACTCTGGACATTCATGGTATGGTTAGCTTGTTTTGTGTTGATACGGAAATGCCAGTCCAAATGCAGTTGTTTGTTGCGCTGACCTTCTTCATCGTTGGCGAAGCGTTTGCCACATTGGGTGCACAATGATGGCTTGTCGCCATAGAGAAGGCCTATGGGGGTCAGGGACTTAGGGTCGTTCAGCTTTATATACGTTTGAACGTCATCTTGGGAGTCAATAGCCCTACAGACCTCTTGTAGTTGATGGAACTTGATTCTATCGTAATCGCTACCGCCATGGCCCAGATATTGACTGAGATTATCCAACAAGTTCAGCGCCGACAGCGGCCGCTGGTACTTAATTTTCGGGTAATGGATTTTGTAAGTGGCGACGGCGCCAGGAACTGGGGCTTGATCCACCTCGATGATCTCCGTGCTCACCAACATCCGGAATAGACTGATCGCGTTAAGAGCGCCCGGGGTTTGTGGTAAGTTGTTGGGTGGCAGCGAGTGACGTGTCAGCGACTTAAGCGCCAGCTTTTCCGGCACCCGCGCCTTGACGGGCTCATTAGTATCGTACCGATGTTGAAGAGCGTTGAGCTTCTGCCTGACTGCAGCACATTGGGGAGGTTTGAGGGTTTCCTTAGATAAGAGGTCTCTCAATTGCTTAAGAACATTAATATTATCAGATATTTCCTTGAGCTTTTCTCTAGGGACATTTCCTGCCAGTCTGCGCGACGTGTAGTCGCTAATCAACTTATTCGTCTGATCAATCAACAGCTCCTGCTCTTCATCCACGAGATAATTAGCCTTTTTCAAGAACTTTGCTATCTGCTGCATTTGCGCTTGGGGGAAAAGCGGCGTCAGCTTAGAAGCTGTCACTCTCCAAGTGCCGTAAAGCGTCACTAACAGCGAACGAGTTTTCTCGTCACCTAATTGAAATACTCTGGCAAACAACTCGTATATTTCGTCGCCAACAAGAATGTTATATGGAGCTCCCACGTTCTTGCAAATCGAATCGAGCAAGTACATGAAATGGAGCTTCTGCTCCGGAAGCGCCCGGTGGATGCGCTCAGTGATCAACCGTAATATGCCGTCGGCTTCACTCGAATTCTCGGCAGCAATCGTCGTAAGGTTCTCGATTATCGGACGAGAGTTGAACTTGAGTTCATTCAAGCTCTCGTTGAAGTCGTCGAGGAGCGAAGTCATACTGGGATTTTTCCTCGAGCGAGCAAGAAATACCAGTGCGATGCACAGTGGCGACTCGAACAAAGGTGTTGTTTTGGGATCAGCGACGAGCCGTAACGAAGATGTGATTCTTTAAAATGAAGCAGATAATCGGGGAGAACGTTATGAATTCGTCACGAGTTTTTTTGCAAGTATATGGCACTAACTAGTAAGCACTAGCTCTGAAAAATTTGCCTAGTTAGTCTGCCCTGTGACACAACTAAATTAACTGGATTATGGTCCCGTAAGAATTGCTCACTTACTCTAACCAATCTCTTAGCCAATCCTAGTCCGTCAACATATTTTGTTTTTCCCACAAGATGGTTCGCTCTGCCTCATGGGTATCAGGACCGCGATCTGGGGTCGATCACCAGCAGATCCCGTCGAGCGGCGACTTCTCCTCAAACTAGATTGGTTTATCCTTTCCTATGTGTGTCTTATATACTGGATTAACTATCTTGACCGACTGAACTTGGCCAATGCCTATGTGCTGGGAATGCAAGAAGACTTGAAGATGCACGGGAATGAATTGAATATTGTCAATACCTGTTTTTCCATCGGCTACATCGTTGCAATTGTTCCGCATAATTTGATCTTGCTTAAGGTTCGACCACGTTATTGGCTTACTTTTTGCCTGATGACTTGGGGAATCCTCACATTGTCCACTTACAAAGTGACCCTGTGGAAACAGCTTTGCGTGATCCGATTCTTCTTGGCCGTGTTTGAGGGGGTGACATTTGCCGGTACTCATTTGATTTTGGGGTCTTTTTACAGTGAAGAGTTATTGCCGTTCAGAACTGCGGTTTTCACTAGTTCGGGTCTCGTGGGGCTGATTTTCTCGTCAGTTATGGCTGCCGCTATCCACACAACAATGGATGGGTACAATGGTCTTGCAGGATGGCGCTGGCTTTTCATTATTGACTTCATTGTCACGGTGGTAGTTGTGATCTACGGGTTTGTGTTTTTTCCCGACGCCCCCAGTCGAGACACCAAGAAACCATTTTATTTGACCCAGGCTGAGTATGAGGTGGCAATTGAGAAGCGTCGGATGCCCAAAATCAATAATTGGAATCGTTCTCTCATCACCCGAGTCTTTTATTCGTGGAAATGGTGGGCATTCTGCTTGCTTTGGATTCTTGGTGGTGAAAACGAATCTTACGCTACCAACTCGCTCTTTGCTTTATGGTTGAAGTATTACGACTACACTATCAATGATAGAAATCATCTACCTATGGGTGTTTACGCTGTTGGTGTAGTAGCCACTCTTGGTCTGGCGATATACATCAACGTGGCGAGTCAACGTCGTCCAGGAGCATATCACTGGCAAGTGGGGCTACTAATTGGAGTTTTCCTTATTATATCCACTATTTTACTTCTAGCCAGACCACACAGCTCTCAGTTCGTATTCCCTGCTCATTACCTTCTGGGGGTGAGTTACGCTGGACAGACTGTCTTCTTTGGATGGGCAAACGTTGTTACTCAAAATGATATTCAGCTCAGGGCTATTGTGCTTGCGTCAATGAATATGTTCAGCAGTGCTGTCAATGCTTGGTGGTCCATTCTTTTCTACGGTGCAACGTTGGTGCCAGAATTTCGAAGGGGATGTTGGGCAATGCTTGCCACTGCCATCTCTAGCATGATTGTTGTCATGTTAATCAAACGATTATATGAGAAAGACCTGGCTAAGTTTGCAGGAAATGCATCATTGGGCAAATTATAGACTCTTATACACAAATGCAGATACAGATACTGAACTTTATTACCCCAAACAGCTCCAATAGCTAACTGCAAGTCATTAGTATTCTCATTTATGGGTGAAAGCGAAAATTTCACCGCATCGAGTTTTATCCGGGTCAAGGGAAGTCGCGTGCTCGACCGCGGCTACGCCTGCCAGCCATTACCCCTTTGGGATACACACCGTTATCAGCGCACCGCTAGCCGCGGCGATGGTGCGAGCACCAGACAAAAAATTTTCAAGGTGAATTTGCTTCGTTATTGATACATCCAGATGTCTCCTGCTGCCGCCACTACAGACAAGAAGCAAAGTGGGTTGGCCCGTGTGCTTGGGTCGGCTTCTGCTGGTATCCTCGAGATTGGGGTCTTCCACCCCGTCGACACCATCTCGAAGCGGTTGATGTCGAACCACGGGGCGATCAGATCGGCGCACCAATTGAACGAAGTCATCTTCCGTCAGTACGCCGCTGAACCTTTCGGCAAGAGAATCTTCACTCTTTTCCCCGGTTTGGGGTACGCCGCCGTCTACAAGGTGTTGCAAAGAGTGTACAAGTACGGTGGTCAACCTTTTGTCAACGAGTTCTTGACCAAGAACTTCAAGGACAGCTACGAAAATTTGTTCGGCCCCAAGACCGGTAAGGCCATGCTTTCGGCCACTGCCGGTTCGCTTATCGGGATTGGTGAAGTGGTGTTGTTGCCTCTCGATGTGTTGAAGATTAAGAAGCAAACCAACCCTGATGCCTTCAAGGGCAGAGGCTTGTTCAAGATCATCAAGGATGAAGGTTTCGGTTTGTACCGTGGTTGGGGCTGGACTATGGCGAGAAACGCTCCCGGTTCGTTCGCACTTTTCGGGGGTAACTCGTTCGCTAAGGAATACATTTTCGGCCTTAAGGACTACTCGCAAGCTACCTGGACCCAAAACTTCGTCACCTCTATTTTCGGTGCTTCCGCTTCGTTGATTGTCTCGGCTCCTTTGGATGTGATCAAGACTAGAATCCAAAACAAGAACTTCGACAACCCCGAATCGGGTTTGACTATCATCAAGAACACTTTGAGAAACGAAGGTATCACCGCTTTCTTCAAGGGTTTGACCCCTAAGTTGTTGACCACTGGTCCTAAGTTGGTGTTCTCGTTCGCCGTCGCCCAATCGTTGATCCCCGCTTTCGACAACTTGATCAAAAAGTAAGCGGCGCCTGTATTTATACTTGTATATAGACCGTAATGAAATTAGATAAACTTGCCACTTGCTCTTTTTCAGACCCCGTGCCCCGCGCACTAATAATAAAGCATCAGCCGCATCAACAGCCAGTGAGGATGAACATCACTCCATACTTTTTCCACACTCTCAAAATCAACTTACTTCTGCTATTGGTGACCCATAGCCGAAGTGACGAGTTCCCTATGATCGAATCACCCATTTTTGAGTATTCGCGCTGCACCCATGACGCCTACTTTTTGAATATGACCAACGATGACTTATGACTAAATACTAATGATACACGCCAATCTCTTTACCGAATGCTGGGATAGATCCCAAGAACCAGAATCTCCTGCACAACTTTTTGCCATTTCCCAACACCCATGATCTGGTCCATCTCCAGTGCCAGTTTCCCTTCGAGCATGCCCATTCTCGCCACCGCCTCTGCGAGTTGAGCCTGGCGGGCAAGCTTCTCCAGAGCCCGTTCCCGAAGTCCACCACTGGTCTTAGCATACAGCATGGCACTTTTCAATAATGTCTTAGCGTTACGAACGAGAACTTCACGATTGTTGTTGGCGGCGTCACAATTGATTTGACTCCGTTGGATTTCAGCATCGGCTCGAGCAATGATGCATTCAGCAAGCTGAGCAAGCAACAGGCCAAGCTCTTCCGCCAGCAGCAGAGTCTTGTTTATGGTCAGGTGCCGCTCCGAAAGCAATGTTTGCGCTTGCTTGAGCCAGGCTGCTTGCTGGGATATAACTTTCCATTGTAGTTGTGGATCAGCTATGCCTTCACGTTCGATGACCGTATTCAGACAATCGTTAGCTACCATATAACGTTCAGCAGTAACTGGTGCCCGACTATCATTATTCCATAACTCAATACAATGCGCGGAATCCCCCGATACCGCTTCAATTGCCAATTTTGAAAGGCTTAACTCCTCAACCTGAGACTGAGTTAAGTTTTGTACCATAGAGTTAGGTGATGACGAAGTCTCCGAGAAGTTATTAACCAAATTATTGGCGGCAGCATCGAGTTGACTAACAAATTGAGCCCACTCATTGTCCAACGTCACTCCCAGCTCTGCCATTGCTTGCACAAGCTTGAAACCAGCAAGCACTGTGTCGAAGATATCGGTAGGTTGAACAACTGAAACGGACTCCATCTCTGTAGTCTGCAGAGACGACGAGTTGGTGTTGCCACTTCCAGTGACACCCGCATTACCACCAGTAGAAATTTCACTTAACTCAGACAAAAATTGGTCGAACTCATTCAGCTGGCGCCCGAGAACTTGCATAAGAAGTTTCTGAGCTTGTACTCCGGCATCCCACACGTTTTGAGGATCATCGTCTGCTTCCACGACTTCAGTATACACCAACGCCATGTTAT
This sequence comes from Diutina mesorugosa, assembly GCA_030674695.1. Taxonomy (NCBI): domain Eukaryota; kingdom Fungi; phylum Ascomycota; class Pichiomycetes; order Serinales; family Debaryomycetaceae; genus Diutina; species Diutina mesorugosa. The sequence continues at coordinate 16,241 of JAKUAI010000041.1, forward strand.
ATAACAAATCAGTGCTGGGATTAGGGAGTGAAGCTGCTTGCTGGTATGCTTTCACTATATCTTCAAGCCCCACCAAAACCGAGCTGATACCATCCGTTTTAATCATGTCAAGGTATCCTGGTTTGGTATAGCTGGAGTAGACATGAAATAAAAGCCGCGTACAGTTATAGTAGGCTTCAGCATCATTGCCCAACTCAATTGCCTGTTGATAATGCTCGAAGGCCTTTTGGTAAAACCGTAAGGCTTTACTAAGGTCACTACCATACCACCGGTCGCCATTCTCTTCAAGCTCTGAACCTTCTTCCAGGTAGTCTTCGGCCGTGACTAATGTTGTTGGTTTAACCTTGTCATCAATCTTTTGTGCTTCTCGGCGCCCAGCAAAACCCTTTTTCGGTAACTTGAGTTTGGTAACTGGGTTCTGGCTCATCGTTGCTTTAATCGCACCTCTCGCATCAGTGAAGCTGGAAGCTAGGATGTGCGAGGAACCACGAGCTGATCAATTGAATAAATAAGTTTTGTGAACGCCGTTGAAAATAGGGAATTTCTACAAAGTATTTGACGAGCGACAGATACAAAAAATTACCGAAATTTAGCAATGGTAATTGGATCATAGTGATACGGTGTTGTTTCTTCCAGTCAAAACTGTACCATATTTTCGAGGTGCGCGTCGATCGCTATGAACCATTCGCTATATAGCCTCGACTATGCCATCGATACAGGTCATTCAAGGTCCGCCACCGAGGTTCGAGTACTGCCTGACGGTGCCACCATTGCCACATGCTCAGCCGATGCGACAATTCGAATATTCAACTTCAAAACAGGTGCTTTGATTACCACGCTCAAGGGCCACACAAAGGGCATCAACACCATCGAGTATCTGCCCATCAACAGCGATATCCTTGCTCTGGGGCTGGATGACTTCACCATTCGTCTATGGTCAGTTTCCAGAGGGAAGTGCATCAAAGTTCTCAAGAAACACACCTACCATGTTACCGCCCTCAAATTCACCTCAAGAGGCAATGTTCTCGTCCTGGGAGGGGCTGATGAAACGATTATCGTATGGGATTTGGTTAGCGGTAAAACACTCCACACCATGGCTGCCCACTCAGACCCAATTCTGCTGATATGCCTCAGTCACGACGACACAATCATTGCCCTGGGGGGTTACGACGGGATCATGCGTCTCTTTGACACTGAATTAGGTCAATGCGTCAAGACTCTCACGGTTAACTCATCTCACGGCACTGCTACTGCTCTGACGGCAGACGTCATCAATCACCCCATATCCAGCGTTATCATGAGCCCGAACAGCAAGTACATTTTCAGTTCATCACTTGATGGGTACATTCGATTATGGGAATACTCTAATAACAAAGTGTGCAAAACCTATGGAGAGGGTTCAATTGCTGCGAAATACTGTTGTGGTACCGCTATTGTCACCGATACAGAGCTGCCATTACTTGTACTGGGTAGTGAAAACCAAGGTGTACTTGTGTTCGATGTTCAATCTCGTCAAACAACGTTTGAGTACCCCTGTGATGATGTTGTCATACTGGTTATGGTTTACGCGGGTGACATTGTTGCATTGACGATGACTGGGAAGCTTTTTCGATTGAAGCTCAATCCTGAGTTCATTCACGTTACCGAGGCACCACACCTGCAATTGCCGCTGCTGGTACTGGAATCACGCGAAGCTACTGCTGATTCCACAAGCCAAGTTCAAAGCGACGCTGATGTCGAAATGGATGAAGCATACTGAGTGTACGACCATGCATACCACTTAATACTAAACCTCCTGATAATTAGGTCATGAGCGATTGTAGGCTTTTGCACATAACAAAACAAATGGTGTTTAGAATCCGTAATTCTTAACCGAAGTCATACAATTCATTGACACCTTCGACGATAGGCGTCCTGCATACCAGCATGCAATTGATTATCGCAAATAATCAATGTGCGACTTTGACCTACTCGCTCCAGTGGCAACCTTCATTAACGCCTGTTAAAATGGAGCAACAAAACTTGTTTCGATTCTCTGCATTCAAGCTTCCGAAGCTGGCGAAGCTCCGGATGTACGGGGTGTACACTGCGGGTACATGCTATGCCATTGGCTTCTGGTCAATGGTCGACGCCGCTATGTGGTCAAAGCTGGCCGAGAACGCCAGTGACGTCCACGTCACGTTTGTTGATTGGATTCCTTTCATTTGTTCAACATTGGGGATGCTTGTTGTCAATTCTATCGAGAGAGGCAACTTGATGGACACCAACAATTCGTTTATGGGCGGCAGCCAGCACGCTTGGGCCGCCAGGGTAATCTTGTTCTTTGGGTTTGCTCTTCTCGCGGGCGGGCTTGCGGGGAGTCTCATGACGTTCATCATCAAGTTCATTTCGAAGCATATTAGTTTCCCCACTTTGGGAATGGGTGTCAGTAATGTGGTGAGTAACGGGTTTATCATGTTGCTGTGCATCATTTTATGGGTGTCACAAAACATTGAGGACGAGTACAGCTACTCGTTGGCGCTTTAGTCGAAACACCAAAACGAAAAGATCGTTTTAATATACGAATTTATGGTTCAACGCAAAGGCTTTGGCGACTGATCTAGTAGATACAGCCACGAAAGGACCGAATATCGGTGGAAGCTTTATTCAACCAGTGCAATAGGTTCCGATTGTATTGGATCGACAATGTTTAATCGTACCTTCCTGTACCTCCCCTTATAATACAAACTGCAAAACGTGTAACCCCTCTTTTGAAAAAATCAAATCGAGATTGCCAATATGGCACGATTTACTAGTTGGTAGATATGTTCCTCAATCTAGTTTGAGTAATGCTTAGTGAACAAAGTCTTCACAAAAGTAAGACTGCAATTAGAATTTGTGCTACTTCAGTTGCATTTGACTCATCGTCTCATTACCACTATACGACAATAAGAAAAACATTATTGAAGCTATGCCGTAGTTGTAATTACAAAAACTGTGACCTAAAATTGCACAGACCTATACATGTCCGGTCCCTGCGCCTAGTTACTTCACTAAGCGAACCACGCCTATCTATTGTATTGAATTGATTGCAAAATTAGATACCATGTGAAGCAACTTGGTTTTGACTAGAGTCGGAGCGGTGACCTGATTTTGCACATCACGATTCTCGTTCCCGTCGGAACGGCAGAATTATTTTTCATTAAACCGATTCTCGCCCTATTTGCGACCCCGCGACCCCCGCTGATGGCCTGACTGTGGGGGTTGCACTCAGCATGTGACAGCCCAAATGTCCTGTACACAAACCATGCCCGGTTAGGATATAACGTGGCCGGCATCCCCAGATGACTCCTCCACGAACAATAAGCGATGTCTCTGCTTCATACCCTTACCAAAGAGTCCCATAAAGACCCTCTGAAGTTTCGAGTCAAGTACGACGATGCTGTTCGCATTCTCGGTAAGGACTCCAAGCTTCCAGAGAATGATAACTTACCAGTTGAGACGGGGAGTTCACGCGTGGTGATTATTGGCGCTGGTGTCGCTGGGATGGCTGCGGCCATCCGCTTGAAGAAGGAGTTGAAGGAGGAAGACTACTGGTGTTTCGACAAGTCCACCGACTTGGGTGGCACTTGGTGGAACAACACCTACCTCAATGCAGCCTCCGACAGTCCTGCTGCTCACTACAGTTTCTCCACCGACCGAGTGTCCAATTGGAGTCGTCCTCAGCCGTTGCAATACGAGTATATGGAGTACTTGGATGGAGTTGCCGAAAAGTGGGCTCTCAGAGACAAGATCCGGTTCAACTCGATCGTGAAGGCGTGCCACTGGAGCGAAGCCGAGCAAAAGTGGACCGTGGAAGCTCGTGACACAAAGACCGGTCAACGCATACAGTGGAAGTGTGAGATCATTCTCAACTGTATCGGAGCGTTGGCTCAACCTAACCACTACCAAGTGGAAGGCCTCGACACCTTTGAAGGTGAATTCATGCAGTCAGCGCTTTGGCGTCATGATGTTGACATGAAGGGAAAGCGAGTGGTGCTCATTGGCAACGGTTGTACTGCTAACCAGGCGTTCCCGGGTGTATTGGCGAAGGACCCCAGTCAGCTCACCCAGATAGTCAGATCTCAACACTACATCATGCCGCCTATCCCCCATTCATTCCAACAAGCGTACCTCTTATTCAGTCAATGGTTATTCGGGTCTTGGTTGTTCCGCATGATCGTGGCGTTTGGCCTGGAGTTGAGATGGCCGTTGTTCCGGGGTAATGGTTTCTTCTCCCGTCTCGTTCGGAGATACCTGACGAATGTGTCGTTATCGTATATGAAACGGGAGTGCCCGGAGAAGTTCCAAGATGCGTTGATTCCAAAGTTCAAGATTGGTTGCAATCTTTGATCACGACTACTTAAGGAGCTTGCATGACCCTCGAGTCCACGTTACGAACCTGCTCATTAAACGCATCGACGGTAAGACTTTACACCTTGAGGATGGCTCTACCATTGAATGTGACGTGTTGATTGCCTGCACTGGTTATGACGTCGCAAAAAGTATGATGCTTGTCGACTTTTTCGGCAAGGACGGTCTGCTGTTACGCAAAACCTGGAATGAGGAGGGAATTTCCGCATACCAGACGTTGTTGGTGAAGGAAATCCCTAACATGTGGATTTTGGCCGGTCCTAATTCGATTACAGGTCACGCTCTGGTGATCATGGCTATCGAAAACGGGTTGAACTTCTTTGAAAAAACTGTCAAGCCTATTTTAGACGGCAAAGCTACCCTGGTCACGGTCAGTGATGAAGCTTACGACAAGTGGCTCAAGACTACACAAGAAGAGCTTCAAGAGTGTGTGTTCGGCACTCCCTTCGGTGGATGTGTAAGTTGGTACGCCACCTCAAAGACAATTTTTACCACCTACCCTAGAAGTCAAATTGACTACTGGTACCGTTGCCTGCATCCTAAATTCAAGGATTTGGAATACACTAAACCGAAGAATCATTAGATTTATTGATTATATCGAAATACCATTTGTACATTTACTGTCGTATACTTTTGCGACTGTCACAGACGCGGTAGCTTTTCCATCTGACACTGCTATTGACCATCAGCCATGGCTAGCTTCACTCCGGGTGAGCGTGTAACAAAAAAAAAAAACATGATGCAATAGTCGTAAGCCTTACAACGGGGTCAACAACTCATCTTTCAACGGGCCCAATAACTCCAATTCATACTTCGAAAAGTTGAACAAATTAAGAGTGATCGGTTCCGCAGCCCCACGGGGATGTACTTGGAAATCCTTTCGCTTCAACTCGTGGAAAAACGGGTGAACAAGCACACGTCTCGGACTGGCCCGGAAGTCGGGGTCGTAGACAAGAATTCGCATCAACAAGTCAATGGCATCGGGCGGCAGATTAGAAAAAATTTGACGGAATCTCTCTTCAACGGTGCAATTGAAAAGCTTGACACTATTCATATTACCACGGTATTGAGGATTCAGCTTGAAGAAAAACAGATTAGGGGGAGGTCCCAACAATTTCAGGATTTCCTTTAGTTGAAGTTCAGGCAGCTGACCCTGGAATATCGGACGACCTAAAAACATTTCGGCAATCACGCAACCAAGCCCCCAAATATCGATTTTAGTCGTGTACAACGAACAGCCGACGATAAGTTCGGGGGCTCGGTAGTAACGCAGACAAATATAGGACACCAGCGGCAGGTTAGGTTCAAGCTTTTTGGCACTGCCAAAGTCGCAAATCTTCAAAGTTACGGTTTTGGGATCGACAAGAATATTAGACGGCTTGATGTCACGATGGGATATGCCAAAGCCGTGCAAGTACAACATTGCCCGGGCCAATTGGAACGTGTACGCCTTCATATGGGGGTAAGGAATGGTGTATTTTGATTGGCGGTAGTGCTTAATTTCGTGCTGTAAGTTCAGCGGTAGGCACTCCATGACTAAGTTCTGGTAGACGGTGGGATCATTCGAATTCGATGATTGTTTGTCGAAAAAGAACTGGAGCAGGACGATATTTGGGTGATTAACCACCCGCAAGATCTCGAGCTCCCGCAGTTTGTATTCGGTTTGAGCAGGGACGCGTTTGATAGCAAAAGGTCCAAACCATTCCGGGGACTCTTGGTCGTTGTTTTCGTACTTTAAAACGGCCTCCACCACGGTACCAAACGCACCCTCGCCTATGCGCTTGTATTCCTTGACCGTCATACGGTTGGGCGAGGATGTTTGGTTGTTGACCACCTGATCGAGGGTGTACTCATTTACCGGCGCCAATTGCGGCATGGCGATCACGAGTGTCTGCAGAATAGGAGTAAAGCCGCCAGAAACAAGCACTTAAGTAATATCAGCCAGATAGGTGGTGGTTCTGCTCGGGGCACACGATGTGATCGCTGGTGGCAGACGACGGTGGTGTGGTGTGGTTTTCGCGAAACCGGCACAAAGAATGTGCGAACGTGTAAACTGGGCGTGGCGGAGGCGACAATCACTCGCGACAAAGCCCTGGTTTAAGCGCTACAAAAAGCAATACTTTTAGCACTACGGCAGGTTACGGTGGGTTTGTTGCTATTCTAAGCCAATCACAGTGCCGTTAAAATCGACGGACCGCGCTCCCCAGCTGACTCGGGGCTTCTAGTTTTGATTTAGTGCGCCCACCCCCAATTGCCCAGGGGCCCACACCACGTCGCATAACCACACATACCCAGTTCAGCGAACACGGCTATTGGATGGATACCACGAAAAGCCAAACAAACGGGGCTTAGTAAGATTTTTCTACGACCACGCTAGACTCCATTCTCCCGTCGCGAATAATTTTCTTGTTTGGCATGCTGCCATTCGTTTGTTTTTTTTTCTCGTCATTGTTGGGAGCGGCGGCACTAGACTTTACACATGATCAAAACTTACAGATAGGCGACGATTTTGAGTAAGCGAGCCGGTAGTGATAGTAGCCACCAGTGGAGTGTTGATAAGAAGAAAGAATTTTCGAGTATACCGAATGGAGGATGAGCATTTTCATTGATGATCATCCAACGCGTTTATGATCCGCGTGTTCGCGTTCGTGACAATACTATTGTTTAATTTGGCGCGGAGCCGTCGTCTCTCACTACTGCGAACCGGTGGAGCAGCACTCGGTGCGAAATTTTCCCATCTCCATTGGTTAGGCCACACCATGTTCAAACGGTTCTTCAGCACCACACCGGGGTTGCGGGCATCGCTCACACCTGCCAAGGTCGATGGTCGCAAAAACCTCAAGACCGTCGGCTGGAAAATGTACGCCTACTTCCATCGCCACAACACCGTGTGCCTGCTCGTTGAGGTCGTCGAAGACTTGGACTTCATGAAGAAGAACCAACACTTGTCCTATAACGAAAAGGTGTTGTACTACATGCAACTCCCTCACCACCCCAAACTTCACATCACTGCTGGTCAGCTTGGTTTCCGCAAGGCGCAGCGGCAGGAATACGAAGCCGGGTTCCAGGTGGCGCTGAAGTTGTTTCGAACCATCGAGGACGAGAAGTTGATTGGGCCCAAGGACAAGATCGAATTGATCGTCAAGGATTTCGGCAAGGGGCGTGACGCGTTCTTCGCCGCTTTGCAAGGCAAGGAAGGGACCAACATCCGCAAGTACATCGACCGGATCTACGACAACACCAAGTTGAAGTTTGGTGGTAACCGTCCCAAGAAACTCAGAAGATTGTGATGGGTTAATTTCATGTATATATATATTTTATGGCATCGTCCACGCGGACAACTACGACAAAACTGGTAATGCAAGTAATTGAGAAATAACTCAAGAGACTCAAGAATTATTTCAGTTGTGAATTTTATCGAGTCTAAGCTCAGTTTACAATATCTCCCTTTTCATTACAACGCTAATGATATAGCTTCGGTTTATGCGGGAGTCCTGTTTCGCAGCCAGAGACGATAATCGCACCTCATTATCAACGTCACCACTTCAAGATTGCACCGAAATTTCTTACAAAGAAGGCATCCGATGATTGATCTAGAAGAAGACTAATCAAAATGAATCACGATATTCGTGCCTCTCTTGAAGGCCAAAGGCGGGGACCTGGGTAACAGGTGTCGGGTCATTAGGGTTACACCCCTAGTCGCACGTGATGCCACGCTCTGCGCACCGTGGGGCCCCCGGCAAATTTTTCAATAGGTTCGCGACAATTTAGAGACGAAACTACTTTCGACAAGCAAAGATGGCTCCCTGTATGTAACATCCTTTTGAAGCGTGGAAGTGGTCAGAGACGCTGGATCGAGATGTATTATCGATGTGAGCGGTCAAGTCGTTCGACGGCTGCTCTATACCTTTCCTTCCTGTGGCATTACCACCGTTGATTGTGTGAAAACCTATACTAACATTATAGCCACTAAAGCTACTGCTGCCAAGAAGGCTGCCTTGAAGGGTACCAACGGTAACAAGGTGCAAAAGGTCAGAACCCTGGCCACCTTCCACAGACCCAAGACCCTCAAGTTGGCTCGTAACGGGAAGTACACCAGAAAGGCCGTCCCCCACTACAACCGCATGGACAACTACAAGGTCATCGTCGCTCCCATTGCTTCGGAAACCGCCATGAAGAAGGTCGAAGACGGTAACATCCTCGTCTTCCAAGTTGACATCAAGGCCAACAAGCACCAAATCAAGCAAGCCGTTAAGGAATTGTACGAAGTCGACGTCGAGTACGTGAACACTTTGATCAGACCCAACGGTACCAAGAAGGCTTACATCAGATTGACTGCTGACCACGATGCGTTGGACATTGCCAACAGAATCGGCTACATCTAATGGTTGGGTTTTGTATAGGGTGTAAATTAATAGTAACGAAATAGACTGATCGGCATCACGTAAACTGAACCAACCTAGAAACTTGTTCATTATATTACAACCAATTTGCGGAGAGTGAGATCGCTCGTCCAGTATGGGTACACATGTCCCGTCGGTAGCCGACCATAAGCTCGCACGATGGTGACGTCTAGCGAGTCTCGCACTTTGCTCACGTTTTTTAGAAGCTCTTCAGTTTCCTGAATGTTATCAGGCATATCCGCTAATCGTTCAAACTCAAAGAATCGTCGGCGTTCATCATCGGTAATATAATCGATGCATAATGGTTGCGAAGTGGACAGGTCCCACACACATAGCAGAAAGCGGAGGATGCGCGGCTCATTCTGAGTGTCCCGCACTATTATCAGACCCCTCGGGGAGATGACGGCCTGGTGGATGGAAATGATATATTTGTCGTTGTTATCATTCATGCCGATCGCGGGTTCCATGCGATGAAGCTCGGCTAGCAGAATGCGCTGCGGTGATGGTGGTTGTTCGGGTTGTTGTTCAAGAGTGCCATTGTCTCCGTTGGCAATAACGTTGGGTCGTCGTAGCTGTTGGTTATATTCTGGCGTCAATTCCGCTCGGGGGTTGAATGCTAAGTTCATCAGCCTCGAAGTGGTCCTCTTATCTGCGCGAAACTAGAAAAATAACCCAGAGTCGCGTGAAAACATGAGCTTATTTTGATAAGGCTAAAGACTCGAAATTAGGGGTATGATGTCAATGGATGAACGGTTATCATTGTCAATGGGGAGTGGTTTGGTCATGTGTCATGTACAGGAAGATCATTAATAGTGGTCAGTGGGGAACAAAATTTGACGAGAGTAACAAGTACACAATAAAGCCCTCTGTAGCGATCATTTAAAGTCTTACACTAATAGGACGAATGGGTTGACCATAGGAGATTCTCATTGGCGGTAGTTTGCACGGATGGTGGCGAAATGCTTTTGGATTGGAGTAACATTGCAGTGCCCTTGATGTCTGTATGTGCAAGAATGATAAGCAATATAGAAAGCCTACCAGATGGACTCCACATACAGTCCTAATGACGCTATTTCTGTGAGGTGTTCCGTAAGAAACGATTTGCTACAACGATTCATCCAAGTGATGGAATATAATGTTTATTGCATGTTCGTAGTTGTATGTGCATGGTCGTAATCGTTATGGTGGAATATTGATAGTGGCGCCCTCAGCATATGACATGTGGTGGCGTTATCGAGGCTCAATGAGGCTTGTGTTCATGCTTCATTCGTTGGATCCACGAGTCAAACAATGAGTACTCCACTTCGTCAAATTGAGTCATACGATGCGATAAATGTGCTAGCAGCGCCACCCGAGATTCGCCATCAGGTGTACCTTGCCGAGGAAGTCCCACTTTAAAATTCAGAGGTATGATCAGCTTCAGAATCTGCTGATTGCTAGGCTTGGACACCTCTTTCAAAAAGTACTTGAGGTAAAGGAATAGTACGATCTTCCTCATATCCAGATATTGAAGTAAGTTCAACATGGTGTCATTGAGTTTCACCAACAAGTCATACTGCTGGGTACTGAGGGCACATCGTGACTCCAATTTGTGGAACACCTTTGTAAGAACTCGGTGAAGAGGCATTCGATAAGCCTCTAACGAAAGATCATCGCCTGATGGGGACGACCGTATATTGTTGCCTGCCCCGGAAAATGCACCCGCTGCTCCAAATACCTGATTTGTGTCCAGCGGTGGTTTGGCTGCACTTGATGGGGATGATAGCTTGATCGTGCTTGTGGCAGCAACCTCTTCTTCTTGAGGGGAATCCTGGATCTCGGGGCCACTACCTAAATTGATCGTACTCATATCAAACACGATTGCTTCGGCAGCGTCATTTCTCTCAGGAGTTTGCCACTTCCGCTGGTTATTGGCAATTTCTGTCGGGACATAGAAATTATGGATTTTACCAACATGATGGTCCTGGTCCCATAACTGCTTGGCAGTGATCAACTTTTTCAAGTGACGCCTATCGTGGCTCCGGGCCACAATCCACTTATGACGTAACAATTGCGATGCCAGCCAACGCCGTTGTGGATTTACAGCAAAACATTTTGTTAAGAAATCGCGAAAAAGCCGCGAGATTGGGAGGGTTTCAACTTCAATAAGCAGCGTAAAATCTCGACATTGCGATATCTGACGTAACGCTTTCATGGGTGGAAGTTGCAGTTGTAAAGGAGGCTTTCCTGTAATCATTTCGTAGGCACAACAGCCTAACAGCCAAATATCAGCTTTGAACAGGTGCCCCTCGGAATTATTTATCACTTCTGGTGCCATCCAGTATGGTGTGCCCACAGTAGTGTTGCGCCGGCTAAAATTACTCAGCAACTGAGTCAGAACACCAAAGTCGGTAAGCTTAACCTCGCCCTCTTTCGATACTAAAATATTCTGCAGTTTGAGGTCGCGGTGGATTTTGCCGTAGCGATGGAGATAATCAAGTGCTAGTAGTAAATCGTAGGTGACTAATGCCACCGTCAGCTCGTCGCTTATAGCCGCAGGCTTGAGCAATTCATGGAGAGAGCCTCCATCAACGTACTCCATTATAACCCAAAGGCGATAGTTTCGGACAAAACACCCAAGGAAACGAGTGATATTGGGGTGCCGGCACTCCAGAATAATGGCAATTTCATTATTGATCTCGTCCAAGTCGGGCTGCTCCTCAAGGTCAATTTGTTTGATAGCGACTTCGGTCAGTGTCAGTTTGATGATACCTCGGTAAACTACACCAAACCCACCACGACCAACCTCTTCACATACTTCGAGATCTTCAAATCGAACTCGCAGCGCCATCAGGGGACCGGTGCAAACAGCTTAATGAAACGTCGTAGCAATGGTATTTAGCATTCGCGTGCAGTGACGGAGAATGTTTACAATTTTCACAACCGAGTGCACTGCGTCAAGAATTAGTGAGGTCATTGAGGATGGCGATAAAATGAAACTTTAGGGCTTGAAATGCAAAAGAATCGTAATTTTAATCATAAAGAGTTTTTCATTTTGACCTAGCGTTTGTAGAGTTCGAATTGGAGCCATCATCTGCCATTTGTGGGGGTTCTAGCTCTAGTCAACATTCCCAAAGTTTATATGTAGTCGCACGATCGAGCCCCACGTATGAAAAGAACCCGGAGCGATGACAACGAAGTTACCGATACGGGAGGGCTGCGAATCACCTGTCTGCTACCACCATGCCACCAAAATCCACGTCACTTCAATCTGTATCTCACCTATCTGCACCACATGACGACGAATCACGACTATACGTGTGAGGAGTGTCATCGCAAGTTCCCGCTGATGACACTACTCGAGATCCACATCGACGAGTGCCATAATCCCTTTATCGCCATCGCCGGTGACCAGGAAAAGCCTGTTTACAGGTGTTTTGAATGTTGTGAGAAATTTACTTTGCCAAGTGACCGCAATCAACATATGGTTGATAAGCACCACTACTCACTTCGTTTCAAGTTTGACATTGTCACCAAAGGCATATGACGTCTACAAAATACCAAAGCGATGCAGGCATCGACTCAAAATCCAATTATTTCATTAATCATTATCTATTTTCATGCCTCAGTCTTCCGCTTTTTGCGGGCAATAACCGGTCCCTTCAGCAATTGAGCGAGTATTTCGGGGTCAAACTTCGACTCACACGCCGGACACTGCTTAGACTCGGGGATCATCAGCATAATACACAAACACACACTGCACACATAGCCAATATCCACTTGCTTACCTGTGATGAAACACAGGGCCCGGTAGTTGACGTTTGTATTAGTGGGGAGCACGATGAGAGGTCTCAAACTAGGCTCGACAAAGTAGGCGGTGGCCAATACTTGAATGAGGCCCTGAGGATCATGGAGACGAAGGTACACCCCCTGGGTGGCGTCGCTGGCCTGCTGAAGGAACGCTTGGTCCTGAGTACCCAATTGCACCACATCAATGGGCACTTTCATCTTCTGAGCGGCAAAGATCAGGTTCATCACGGGGATATAACGGATGTTATCATCTTGATTAGCCAGCACGACCAAAATCCGCAGCCGGTAATTAGTTGATCCCCATAGCGTGCCTGAGGTGTTGGCATTGCTCTCGCCACTAGTGGTTTTCGTCAGATTCAGGATCGCCAGCGCCGTGGTGGTTGTGATTTGTTGGTCCACCGTCAAAATGCGATTGGTGTAGGTGAGCGCCATCAGCAAGGCTCCGGCTAGTGTTGAGTGGTGTAGGTGTTCGGAAGGGTTGGCTTTATCTTGTTCAAAACACTCGTTTAATTCTCGGAGCACTGCCTCGTCGACAACTCGAAACTGACGGTACATGCCTGGATTCACCAAGGGAGGCGCCAGCCGGTCAGCGTCATAGTCTTTATGAGGATTGGGCCAAAGGAATTTCAGTCCCCTTGGCAGCAGTGCTATAAATGCCACCAAGTTGGAGTTGTTCAACGAGAGATGGGCATTGAGAAACACGAGGAGACACTTCATCACCTCGTTAAGGGATATCTGGTTCTCAATCGCCACCCACCCCAGCGGCAGCATATCAAGCACCACGGTTAAAAGCGACGGGTCATCATTCTGCTCACCTGGCTGGGGCACATCGGTGAACACTTGGTCGGCAATGGCATCCATGGTCGCGCGTTGGTGCACAGCTCACAAAGATAGCAAAGAAGCCTAAGATACAAGAAGATTGAGAAATCGAGGAAATAGAGTTTTGGGGTAATCATCCATGTTGTGTGTGACGACAATGACACCTATGTAAGTAGTCAGTTCATGAACGTTCACGAAAGACGTCAATTGGTGATAGTCACATCTCGCTAGCAATCAGCCTAAGTCGATAGAGCTTTTATCATGATAAGTTATCCACCAACGGGACAATCTACTCAAACTGAAAAAGTCGAATATGATTTCACTACAGTAACCTGACCATAGCTAACGTAAAATTAATTATCTATAGTACAAGAAAACGCCCTAGGAGAAGCACGCTTAGTTGACCAAGGCCGAGGCGGTGGCCGATTCGTACTTCCAGTTAGGAGGCAAGACACCGACGGTTCTGTAGTATCTAGCCAATCTGTGGATTCTCGATTCGATCAAAATGAGTCTGAACTTCGAGTCCTTGTCCTTTCTGTTTCTTTCCAAGTGCTTTCTGATGGAGACAGCCTTCTTGATCATGTGGTACAAGTCTTCGGGGATTTCAGGAGCCAAACCGTTCGACTTGAGGATTCTCAACACCTTGTTACCGGTGATGATTCTGGGTTGGGTGACACCGTGGGCGTCTCTCAAGATGACACCGATTTGCGAAGGGGTCAAACCCTTTCTGGCGTACTTGATGATTTGCTCGACAACTTCGTCCGACGAAAGCTTGAACCACGAGGGAGCGTTTCTGGAGTAAGGAATGGCAGAAGAGGAGATCCCCTTGCCCTATCAAAAGTTAGTATAATGATCATCTCACCATCACGACTAACACCACCAAAACCTCAGTCACCGAAAGAAACAATATTCTTTAGATAACCAGTCATGGGGGCAGTTTTGCCGCAGATGGGCGGGAGAGCGTTCCAAGGTATCAATCCAGAAGCTGGTCGGTAATCTCCTCAAAATGGGATTACCACTCCTGGAAAGCATTCCAAGCGAACTTGCTAGACTCTCCTCATGTAAAAGTCAGGGTACATACCGAAGAATGCATACGACCCATGTTGACTAAAGTTTGTTTGGTGTACCGAAAACGGTGGGACTGGCGATAGGTTTTATAGCGAGGGATGCGTGAAAAATTTGTCAGATCATGTGCAGGTCATAAGTGCGAAAATTAGGGTTAAACCCTAACGGTGCGAAGTTAATGCTAGCGAGAGTTGAGACAGAGCACTTCACTTAATTAGTGGCCGTAGAGACGGTCCTATGGCGGCGAAAAAGTAGCCAAGACTATATAACATTAGGGTCAACTGATTACATCGAATGTTTTCAGAGAATTTCACCCACCATTGGACTATGATGACTATGGTTTATACCTAGCCTTCAGGTATCAATCAAGGTCGACTTGTAAAAAATTCCATTTGAACTCTAGGTGGCACATTGTGGTTACGAGTGATGATAGCGTCTGTTTGGTCACTGGAGTTGAAAACGGGGTCGAAATTGGATCATCTGCGTTTTGGCACGCTCTCCACAAATCATGCACTCGCTTCAGAAGTCCGGCATTCATATGCAGCTCGGGCCAACGCAAATCATAAGACGATCCCGCAACCCTCTCGAACCAAAAATTCCAATAACACAGCCAAGCTAATGTGAATTATCCGTAAGATGAGGTCAATCTCATTAAAGATGTAGGCGAAATTTTCACCCGATACGGTTAGTTCGGCAGTTGCACGTTGAGCACTTCCATAAAATCGAACGATATCATAGAAGTCGCCACAAATAAATGAAACGGTGAGTCATGAAAAGTTTGTGACCAGCGGAACGGATGGGACGAGCCTAGGCCTTATTTCTCGCTTACTCCATTTCAGGACAACGTACCTAAGTTACGTCAAAGAAACGGCTCATTTCTTGGAAAGAAAAATACTTCAAAACGCCACAAAAAAAAAAAAAAAACGGTTTCGATGCGCTGCCGTACTGCCCATGTGGGCCACGTTCTGTATCGTGTTACATTTCAGACGCGATAACTCAACGAGTAAGCCAGCTACATGGTATCCACTTGGCTATCTAGCATGCGTGGAGTAGAGATAGAAAATAAAGTACCTAAGGTTTCACGGCCAATTTGCACGCCTTAGCCTTAGTCAAAATAATTTAATTGTTAAATCCACCTGCTCATACGGTGGCACTGTGAGCGGCATCCGGAAAAACTTCTTTTACCCGATTAGACGCCATGCAGCACAGGGCCCTACTGTGGCATAATTAGCAACCCCCGCCACCCCGCTGCCATATCTTTACGGGTACTTACCTCGGAGACAAGGAGATTAACGGATAGCCCCGATAAACGAAAATACCCTGATAGATGACCAGTGGCTGCGGCGAGTAATAGATAGAGGAGACCCGCCCCGGAGGTGGCGAGAGATGAGATTGCAAACAAAAAAAAAAAATGCCGCGACGTGTAAATGCAACAGGCGATGATGCCGTTTAAACGTGGTTAAGCTTTTTTTTTCTCCTCATCGCTTAAGACAGCCAGCGGACTTGAATGTGCGGGAAAAGTCGGAAAGCCCCATGCAAAAATCCATATTCTCGGAACGTTAGGGGTGATCGAGGCTGACTCCGGGTATCTACACCTCGGGTGACCACCACCACTGCCACCGCGTAGATACGAGGCCGACAAACAGACGGAGCCCGCCCTATCTGAGATTGACCCCGCCCTACCACCATTGTCTCCCCGGCTATCGTTTAGGGAATTGTGGCTCGGAGGTGATAACCACCGCCATGTGATAGCGCATCCCGAAATTGTGAGCATTGTACCGAAAAACGTTCCTCGCAGATGACTACAGATAGACACTTATCTGTAACCCCGTTTTTGATCTAGAAGCCCGAACCTCGGGACTGGTGGCGCCGGGGTATAAATACACTGCATCCCTCGTCGCCTCGCCCCTAAACTTCCAAAAGTGACGACGACAAACACCATGGGCTTATACAAGATTCCCTCGGCCACCGCCTTGAGAGCCGCCATCGAAGACGCCGGCAGCCCCCACGACGTGCTGGAAAAGTTGAGAGACCTCAGCATCTCCCTGACAACTCCCCGCCTGGTGGTGTGTCCCCCCAACACTCCCGAGATGGGCTTCACCGAAAAGGGTGTCCCCCAGTTCTCGTTATCGGATGTCGAGCTGTGGCGAATCTAACTGCTTTCGACTACCAGCTACGAACAGTATTTTTTTTGGGACACACACACACAACAATAATGGATAATCGATAGAGTTTCTTTGTTTTTTTTTGGATATCAAGGGAAAGGTTTTAATAGTATATAGAGTAATAATTAATAATATAATGGTTTTATCTCCGTCTATTTGGTAGTTGTATTTTTAGTTATTAGCAGGGGGTTTCTTTTTCTCGAAACGGTAAATAGATGACCCTAGTGTGAATGTGTGCAGTTATTACGTACAGATGTCTGTCCCCAAAAAGACTGAAAAAAAAGCATCTGGTGCCTGGCTAGATTTTATCACATGGCGGTTGACATCACAATAGCTGGCTCTCGATGTCCTCGAAGTCGTCCTCGTCGTCGATTTTGATTACTTTCGCCACCCCGGTCTTTTCGCGGACCAACTCGACGGCGCCGGCGTAGAGCATTCTTTGTTCTTGGCCACACGTCGGCGGGATCCAGTACACTAACACTAACGGCACTTTGAGCCGCCCGTCGCTCAACTTGATCGGGTACAGTAACACCACAAACCGGGGCAGATTGTCGGGCAACTCGTCGACCAATTCTTCCATCAGCGTCACCTCGTCATCCTCGGGGACGATCTCGTAGGTATCCTTGTTGATCGAGCACACGAGGGCTTCCATCGAGTCCCCCTTGCCCAGCAGGAACCGGAACTTGCGGAGTCGCTGGAGGGTGTCGTTGGAAAAGGTGTAGAGGCCGGTCGACATTGGTGGTCGGGATTACGGTGATGGTAGCGCTGCTAGGTAGTTGCCGGGTAGTGAGCGCGCAGAGAGGGTGAATATCACCGGACCACACATTAGCGGGGTGGGGCGAATTTCTGCGGCATAACACTTACGTGAAATTTTACAGTGGGTACACCATGTTTACACGCTAAGCGCTTTAGATAAAGATATTACACGAGTGGTCAATCACGTAGATATCAGGGGTCATCATCAGGGTTTAATGAGGTCTAGTGGAAAATACACAAAAAGCCTAGTTAATTTAAATAAAGGCGACTGACGTCAGATGTCAACGACGACCATCGTCCCCGTATCCATTTACGGACGAAGATCACTCTGCTAGCGACGACCTCAATTGCTATTCCACCTTCCCCGGCGGGAATAAAAAATGCCTGCATACACGCGAAGAGCCATAATATTTATGGTTTGGCCCGATTCAGATGCGGCTGCTCTCATTAAAAAACACCCGGGAAGACGTGGTTTGCACCGAAGTTGTTGTCGTCGAGTGACCTATACACCCATCCACGATGTCGAAAAACAAAGTCAAGGTGCCGTTGATCGAGTTCCTCAAGAACCGCATCTACTTGGGGGCCTACGACTACGCCCCCGCCGATACCCCCGACCTCTGCTACTTCACCGTCGAGGACCAGCTCCAGTACAACCCGTTCCATCTCGATTTCGGGCCCCTCAACATCGGCAACTTGTACCGGTTCGCTGTGGCTCTCCATAACATCCTCAACGACGATGCTAACCAGGGTAAAGCGGTGGTGTTCTACCTGTCAACGCTGCCGAAAGACCGCGCCAATGCCGCGTGTTTGCTTTGCTGCTACATGGTGCTTGTCCAGCTGTGGCTGCCTCACCAGGTGCTCCAGCCCATCTGTCAAATTGACCCTCCGTTTGCCCCATTTCGAGATGCTGGTTACTCCAACGCCGACTTCGAGATTACGATCCAGGATATCGTCTACGGGATGTGGCGGGCTAAGGAACGGGGGATGATTGATCTAACTACGTTCAACTTGGAAGAATACGAACAGTACGAACGGGTAGACCAGGGGGACTTCAACGTCATTTCTAAAGACTTTATCGCGTTCGCCCTGCCTCAACAGTCACAGTCGAGACGCCTGACCCTGAGCCTGCCTCAACTTAACGAACCTTTCCGCAAAGTGCTTTCATACTTTGTTGATAATAACGTCCAATTAGTAGTGAGACTTAACTCCCACTTGTATGACCTGGCCGAGTTTACTAAACGCAACATCCAGCATATCGATATGATTTTCGACGACGGCACGTGTCCGACGTTGGAATACGTGCAGAAATTCATCGGCGCGCTGGAGTGTGTGATTCAAAACGGCGGCAAGATTGCCGTCCACTGCAAGGCCGGCCTTGGCCGTACCGGGTGTCTCATCGGCGCCCACTTGATCTATACCCATGGTTTCACCGCCAACGAGTGCATCGGCTACATGCGGATGCTTCGACCAGGGATGGTGGTGGGTCCTCAACAACATTGGCTCTACTTACATCAACAACAGTTCCGTGATTGGCGCTACACTATGGTCCTTGACAACCGTGCCGACGACTTTATCGGTGGACTCTACCCGTTAGTGCCTTACGACGAGTTTAAGCAACGGGTAAGAGCGGAACGTGCTCGCAAACAAGCAGCTCAACAACAACAACAGGCGACGCTGCCGGTGATGGACTCGCTGTTCCAGACGCCAATTCGCCGGCGGAAGATCCTGGGGGCTCTCGCCGCCAAGATCCACACCGCGGTACCTATGGATCTGCCAGGGCAACCACGGAAGTATCGTCAAACTGGTGATGTAGTCAACAATAGTGATGACGAGCAATACGAAGAGGAATTGATTGAAGAAGTGGAAGTCGTCACCGAATCGGTGGAGCTGCTGCCACCGCCTCGCGACGTGTTGCGCACCATCAGCCAGAACCATCTGGGGGTGCCGCTGAAGATCCCCGTCCCCGGCCGCATCCTGCTGGTGCTGCTGCCACTGCTGCTGCCCACAGGGATCAAGATCCCCAAGCTGCGCTCAGCCCTGCGGGTTCTGCTGGTGAAGCGGGTGCTGCTGGGGATCCGCAAGGTGAGTGTTAAAAAGTACTAATGGGTCACGAATGCATAATGATACACCAAAGATGGACCCATCATCAGATGAGGGCGCATCGACTACTTACAAATATAGTGTTAGCGGCTATACGACAGTTTAAAATACCATGATTAATGAATACTTCGAAATATTGAAACTACAAACAACTATCGACTCTATATCCTCGCCACCATCACGTCAAGACACTCTGGTATCGCAATACCGGTGCCAATATGATAGAGGGTGCGTTCGGTGGGTAAACTCTCAAATATGAAGAAAAGCACTTAGGCGCTTTTGCGTCTCCATGAAAGGCACCACCTCGCAAATTGTCACCAGGCCACGATCCAGGCGCGGATCGCCAAGAACCACGCCCGGATCAGCCCCACCATCCTGGTGAGCTTACCTGGAGGCTTTGCCTGTACAGTGGTACCAGCCGCTGCCGCCACCAGTCTTACCAGTTTTGCCAGTTTTGCCAGCTTAGCCAGCTTAGCCAGCTTAGCCAGCGTAGCCAGACGAATCAGAGCTGCTTCCAGGTGTACCAGTCGCACCAGAGGCGCTCTCGCCAGCACCGCTGCCAGTTGAATCAGGGCCGCTTTAACCAGCCTCACCAGCGGTGCTTTCGCCAGCACCGCCATCAGCCGTACCAGGGGAGCGCGAGCCAGCGGCACCGCCAGCGCTGCCACCAGCCGCACCAGCCGCACCAGCCGGGCTCGAGCCAGTGCTGCCACCAGGTGTACCAGCCTCACGTCGTCTTCATCATTAATCACTGACGCTGCTTCAAGTGCTGCTGGCGCCGATGCCACCCGTTTGTTAGCCGGTGCTGCTATCCACTTACCATTAATCTCACTGCGATAAGCTTGCCTCAATGTGGGGAAGTAAGGCTGCCGTTGTTTTGCTGGAGGGCTCTCCACCTTTTTAGGGGGCTCCACATCAAAATGCCACGCTGTTTGGGGCCACTTGGGCATGGCAATGGGGATAGTTGTGGTGGGAATTACCGTAGTTGACGACCTAAATTTCTTCGTACCCCACTCCCTAGCTAATGTACCCTGCCGCCTCGGTGCCTTGTTTTATTAGTTGCACCTTTTCATACGGGGGAAATCGGGAGGGTGCGGTTGCATTGACAATAGAAGTTGACAACCGTCAGCCAATCCCATGAAAAAGTGCAACAATCAATGTGAGGAGTGAGGAGATTTGTCCACATTATGTAAGTTAATCACGTCTCCAGCGTGACAAGTCATACTCAGGCGCTCTCATCACATTCAGATGCAAGCAGAAAGATGTCATCTCGGTTGTACTTTACTTGAAAATTCAGCAAAACATTCCAGTAACTTTTTGTATTTATCAGTTTACCACTTCTACCTTAAAGCCTAGTTTAAATGTAACTTGTCAGATAAATACTCTTTTAGTATTACATTATTACAATTGTGTCCAAGGACTGGTCAAAGAGCAACCCTCATGACAACGTCTCTTGGAAGCAGACTTGGGTGTCGGTTACCAACCCCCTGAGGGAACAGTTCACAACACATTGTGTCCATTATTCAATGGACTTAGTAGGGTCCACCACCTCAAACGGCTCTTTGAGATAGGCGAAAGCAATAGTATCGAAGTCGTTAAAGGCGCCAGCAGCAGTCAAATCGACCCACTGGTTGGCGTAGATGTCCAGCTTATCCTTAGGTGCGGCAAGGCGGATGTCGTCGACGCTCAAGTCAGTGATTGTTTCAGGCTCGCCGATATCGGCTTCCACTAGCGTGAGCCCGCCACTGGCGTTGATCGCGTCCACCAACGTACGCTTAAGGGCCTTCTCCTTGGTGACATCGCTGGTATTGACGGGGAGGACGTAGGCGGCCGTGCCCCGTTTGAAGCTGATCACTGTTATCTTAGGCACCGCCATTGAGAGAGGGCCTTTACAATAGCAGCAATACGATTATATGGGTGTGCGGCGCGCGCTAAGATAATCGCTACAGTGAGGGGACTTTTGGCAACAGGTGATGGCCACACGTCTGCTCTATCGAGCGTTACGACGGCGATTGGCCTTAGTGGATCCTCAGTATGTGAAAGCAATTGATATCCCTGAAGAAAAGCTACAAATGGAAGCTGACCCCGAACGATACGCTAGGTATCTCCGCGCTGAGCTCGGCTACCTAATCCGTCAAGCATTTGAACGTCCTCCGATTGATCGCCATCATCCCCGATGGGTAGCTCAGTTTGAGCGTGGAGCACGTTTGGTTGACCAGTTTGCCGATGCCAATTATGTCGTCCAACAAGTATTGGATCAACGCCACGAGGACTGGCTCCACCAACAATGGCACTACGATAACATTAAGCATGAAGCAGCACAATCTAAAGACACTCGCTGTCCTAGTCTACATGAGAAACGTCAGCAAAATACTGACCATCTACTACGGCGGTGGTTCAAACATGAACAACAAAACGGTGGTCTTCCCATTCCACAAAAGCTCCCCTACGTTGAGAGAATTGCCGACACGACCCTTAATCCGTTTGGGGCGATACCTGAGTCTACAAAGGCTAACTTGATTCATCAAGCTTACGACTATGATTACGTTGAAGGTATCATCAAGCCCAGTCTTGCCTATGACATCAATCGCAATCATTACCTCCGTCATCTCGATGATATCGTCAACCATCGAGGTCCCTTTAAACCAAGAATCCTGACGACATCTGCTGGTCCCAATGCCGCTCCATATATTCGCATGCCCTACCGCCAGGACAAAGATATGGGGAAGCTAGCCGTGACGATAAAACGGTGGCTTACCGCTACCAGAGTCAATGCCATTTGGCAACTGAAGCAGCCGTTAACTAACGAAAACTTACAGAAAAACGGAGGCTATGCCATAAGGACTAGAGGCAACCACGATGATGTCATTTATCCCCGAGCTTATTATGAACAGTGGGCCTCGGATGAAGCTCAATGGGAAGCGCTAATCGAGAGGCGAGATTTTGATACCGTTCTCAAAGAGTGGATTGAACCTTTGGACATTACCCTGAAGCATCTAGAAGATCGGATACGGCACTTTAAATCTGAAATTGGCGATGTCAAGGCTTATGAGCCTTTGCGTCAGCAATTGGAAGAAGGTCTGAGTCAGCACTATGACGACTTAGCCAACGTCTACGAACGGATTTCGCAACAACTTCGATCGAACCCTCATACATTCAAACACAGCGAAATCGTCAATAGTGATCGGAATCCCGATGGAAGTGGCAAACAATTAGGTGATTACCTAAAATCATACAAGCATTTCCAGTGGGGCGACGAATTCTACCACCGATTCACCCGGCCTTCCACTCCACGTGACCATGTGACCCCCACCGACGAGGGCGCGCAACCAGCAAGCCCCCCAAATCTGTGACCCGTCCGCACCAAAGTTCATTAATTGCAAGGTACGACGAGATGGTTGTGTGCCCCTCAGGTTGTTTCGGTTCACTCGCGACCAGGACGCGTCATAACTCAAACGCAACGGTTCGACACAAACCCTGTTTGTTCAATCAAAACTAGACTCATCACATAGACCGGAATTGTATATAGAAATCGCGTGAATCCGGCGATTTCCTTGATGTTCTGTGTGCACCTTTGGCACCTTCCTCATTTGGCTTGTCTCTCAGCGTATGCACTCCTGCATGATGGTAAGCTTCTATCGAAATCTATGGCGGCTCTTTTTAAATACCCATCCTCTGCTCGTTGAATCGTTGCCGTTACGTCACCAAATGGACTACTACAGCGTACTCGGAGTCTCCGCCCAGGCTTCTACCGAGGAGATCACCAAACACTTCAAACGACTAGCCCTCAAGTACCATCCCGATAAAACCAATCATGACCCGTTGCTTACGGAGAAGTTTAAAGAGTTGAATCGGGCATACGAAGTGCTTAAGGATAATCGTCTACGACAGATTTACGACACCAAAGGCGAAGAGGGCGTCCGCCAGGAGGAAGCACCCCCACCCAATCCTCACTTCACTCAGGGAGCTCTGGCGTTCTCTGCTTTTACCCAAGGAAGTGCCCAAAGTATATTCACACAAATCTTTTCGGATTTAAACCTGATTTTCGAACAATCACAAATCCCCACATACGATTTTGGTGACATGAAACGACATGTGGAACCATTGGTGCTGGACATGCCTCGGCAATACGAACAGGGCAAAGACATCCATCATACTTGTCAAGTTGAACTTGGCGATCTATTCTACGGGAAGCAAATCAAATTGTCACTTCCGAAACGGCTGAAATGTGCCAGTTGTGATGGTCTTGGTGGTGTCAGCCCCAAAACTTGTCGTGGGTGCCAAGGACTGGGTAAAGTGATTATTTCCCATTTCAATGAGTTCTCCCAAATGAAGCAAGTGGGCCTGTGTCGTGCTTGTCATGGGCGGGGATTTTACAATCCGCCAGCTCAAGCTTGTGACGATTGCAAGGGGGCTGGATACATTAAGGAGAACAAGGTTCTCAAAGTCAATTTGCTCCCCGGGTCACGCAACGGGGACAAAATTTACTTACGCGGGGAAGGTGACGAAGGTCCATTTCTAATCCCGGGTGATGTAATTATTCATATTTGTGAACGTCCACACAAATTCCTTGTGCGGCGTAATAATGATCTATTCATGGAAAAAGAAATCGATTTATCCACCGCCCTTTTAGGTGGATCGATTTACATTGATGATTTTGTTGTCGATGGCCAAGCGCTTCATATCGATATTGAACGCGAGCAATGTCCTCTCCAAAGCGGCGAGCCGAAATTGATCAAAGGCTACGGTATGCCGATCAATCAAGCCACTAAGGGCGGTAAAATCGAGCAAACATTGGAGGACGTCGACTTCTTCAAGGATGTGGCGTTCGACATGTCCAAGTACTCTCGGGGTAACTTGTACATCAACTTCACGGTGAAAATGCCGGATCTCAGTCTGATTTCCGAAACAGACGCCACCGTGTTATCCCTGCTTTTGGGATCACGCATACAAATGCCAGACCACGGCCAGATCGTTGGCACTGGCGCATTGACGAACTTAGACAATCACAAGCGTCGACGTTTGTAGTAATGATTATGATGACTAACGTTTAATCGCTTTCTTCTTGTAGTTTGAACTCAATTCCCTAGAACCGTATATCTTGATAGTCTCTGACAGCGATTAAAAGCATCTCCACTCAACTTTCTAGAGATTTGTAATTTCTGGAGTATTATCACCGTCGCACACTTGTCTATTTTGATTTAGATCAAATACCCGCACGCACACAACATGGGGGACGGCCGGGTGTTGGATCCTGCTATCATCAAGGATCTCAGCAACCACATCTATGAGAAGCGCAAAGCCACTGCGTTTCAGATTGAGCTGTTCACCAAGTCGGCATTATCCCGCAATGAGTCCCAGACCATTTACAAGATCATTGACGAGCTTAGTGAGCTCACCAACCTGGGAACAAACCTGGCCAAGATGGGAGCGATAACTGCCCTAGGCAGTGTGCTGGTGGCATTGGGTAGCATTGCGATTGCCTACTTCTTGGACAAGATCATCAAGCCGATCTTTGCCACGTTTAAAGATACTGATGCCCGTGTACGTTACTACGCCTGCGAATCCTTGTACAATATCGCCAAAATCGCCCGAGGAGAGATCCTTGTCTACTTTAATGAGGTGTTTGACATTCTTCTGATTTTGGTAACCGACTCAGAACTGCTGGTAAAGAACGCCGCTGACATTTTGGACCGACTCATTAAGGATATCGTCAGTGCCAAGGCTACCAATTATGTGCTGATTATATACCAAAAAGAGCCAGTGACGGAGATTACAAGCCACTTGGTTGACGCCAATGGGGTAGCTATTCAGGTCAATCACCCTCAAGATGCTAAAAAGGCATTTTCCTTGCCCAAGTTTATCCCCACACTTTTGGAACGCATGTACGTATTGGATCCCTATTGCAAGAAGTTCATGTTGCTGTGGCTCGAGTTGTTAGACGATATCCCCACACTCGAACTCATTTCGTTTCTCCCGACGTTTTTGGAACCACTCATCAAATTCTTAATGAACAACGCCCCCGCTGATGTTCGAATGGACACTGAAAACATGCTCAATCAGTTTTTAGTTGAAATGCAAGGAATTGCTCGGGTACGTCATGAAAAACGAAGAAAGCAACGCGATACCCTTAGGTTGAAGGAAAAGGGAGAGAAACAGGAAAATGACAAGGATGGCAGTACAGATCTTGACGTTGACAATGAGGCAGAAACTGTAACTGAGAAACAAGCGGAGAAAGAGAAACTGACTGACAATGGAAAATTGGAAATTGGTAAGGACAAAGCTAACGACAAAACAAAGACCACCGATAAAGACAGAGAGTCAACAAAAGAACAACACAATGATCCCAACAAGTCATTTGATCTGGCAATCCTGAACTTGACTACTGTCATTCATACGCTGGAAGCCAAACCGGATCATATAGAAGAACCTGATGACAACGAGAGTCATGTCGATGGTGTGGAGGATGATGAAAACGATGAAGAAAATGACGAATTTATAACAGGGCAAGACATCTATTTGGATTATCCGAAAATGATTGAGATTTTATTGACGTTCTTGCGCCACTCACCTTCGATGAAATTGGCGCCCGTTGATCTTCTGGGAGAGCCTCATGACATTGTTGTAACTATCCAGGAGATAAGTTTGACATGGCTTGAACAAATCCTCAACATCAGTCCACTGGGATTTGTGAATTTGTTACCTCAGTGTCTCACTATTATTATCAGGAATATCGCCACAACTGAACAAGAAAAGGATTTCGATCTTCGAAACCTATTCCTTGGCTTTTCTTCAGCTCTTCAACAATTTCTTGTTTCACTCAAGGAATGCAACGACGAATCACAACTCCAAGGACTCACCCCTGAGCTTTATGACGACTTTGTCGAGTCTCAACTTCCACAATTGATCAAAACCATAACCGACAATTACACCGCCACCAAAAACGATTTTGGAAAAATAACTTGCTTAGAATGGCTTGAGTTCTTATATGCTCAAAATCCAAAGGAGTACATGACTGTGTTATCGGACCGACCCTTCAAGCTAGGGGATCTTTTGAGATCACTGAGTAATGATGTGGCTAGTAAACTGCTTGAATTGTTCGCAGTCATAAGTGAAGATAATGATCTGATGTTCAATCAGCAAATTGAGGATCTTTTGCATTTCTTCCACACCCAATATCAGACCAACAAACCTCGAATTGAACTTGTCGTACGAAAATTGTGTACTTGCCTTCCCCTGCAACGCGTCTATCTGCTGTTTGCTGAAAACTTGAACACTTGGGAGGATCTTGATTTTGTTAATGCTATGGTTTCCACGCTTAATACTATCTTATTGACCCTGAATGAGCTTGGTGACTTGCGCAAACGGCTCAGAGCCTTGGATGTGTACAAGATGGACGACTGGCAAATATTTGCCACCTTATTCCAAAGCTGGTGTCATCTGGCGACACTGGCACTTTCATTATGTTTGCTCACATCGAACTACGAGTTGGCTTACCTTATTATCAAAAATATCAGTGAACAAGAAGTGGGTTACCAGTTGTTGATGCATTTGGACATTTTGGTACAGCTTATCGAACTGCCTATATTCCTCAAGCTCCGTATGCAGTTGTTGGAGCCAGAGAAGCAGCCATATCTCTACAAGACATTGTACGGACTTTTAATGATTTTACCTCAGCTGCTGACATACTCTACTCTCCAAAACCGTCTCACTCTGGTGGCCACGTTATTGTCGCTGACAGCGGCTACTGCTACTCCCACACCCGCTGCCACTACTCCGCTGACATTACCGCAGCTGACACCACTGCTGTTGCTGATTCGCAAAAAGCGGATCTATGAGATGCTTGACAAGTTCATCAAAGTTCAGGAACAACATGAACATGCCGACGCCGTCAAAAAGGAGAAAGAGGACAAGGACAAGAAGCACAAAGGGGCTGTGCCTCGTCGTGAACCTTAGTAAATAACTAGTACAAAATTACGTTGAACATAGTCTAGTAAATCAGGGTCTTCCTTATTTTACTCGTGTGGAGGGGTAACCTTTCCAACTAGGTTACGGTTGCTCCCCCACTATTGATGCACATTGCGGGACCTAGACTTCACCATGGTGGACGTTTACCACTAACCTTTGCACCACAAATGGATGTCGCCATATGTATCGTCAATTTTCAAGCATCAACTTTTGTAGGCGGAGTTTTGGTCAGAAATTGAAATTCGCCGAGAAAAAGCCGACTCCGCCCAAACCATTTGGACAAAAGTACCTTTATACGACAGTCAGATAAGAACTTTCATTCGACCTGAAGTTTGAAGAAGCTTTTTTTTTTTCTTTTTTTCCTTCACAATGACTTTGATGTTATTGTCGCTTGACGTGACGAACGAGAAGGGTAATATTGTCCGTTTTTTTTTTTGTGTGTACGGCACGCGAAATCGGGGCAGTACCTGGTTACGATCACGGGTCGACATGCTATATATAACTCGCAATTTTATAATGTCTCGGGGACGCCAGTCTTTGATCCAAGAAACACCAGGCTTGCTCTGTAAATCCATAACAACACGATGTCCATTTTTCATCAACGTCCCGACCATACCTCGACACATCCCGATACCCGATAATTCAATTTGGTGTGAGCGGCGCGCGTCGCGTATTGTGATGTTTAAGTGCTGGCTTTAATAGGCGATCCCTCGGAGAGGCCTAAATTACGTACATCGCTCGCGAGGGGGGACCCAGCACCGCCACTACTAGTCTAAGCCCCTCTCCTCCCTTGCTTGAGGAACCCCTGTAACATAAACAACACCTGCGAGGCCGCCGCTCTGCTACATTCGCCGTGCTTGCCTCAGCCTTGTGATTCGCCATCTCCTGTCACTTGGCATTGCCCAGCACGGGCTGTGGTCGGTGCGCATTTTTCTTTTTTCGTTAAGCCCCCACACAAAAACACGGATCTTTGGCATTTACCACCACCCCCCCCATAGCCAACGATCACGATGTTGTTTCTCAGACTATGGCTCGCCCTCTGGGTGTGCATGCTCCTGGGGGTCGACGCCACCAAAGTGATCAAATCGCAGTCGCTTTTGACGTGTATGGACAACTCCCAGTTCACCGCGACCAAGTTCGATGTCGTCCTATACCCCGAGAACAGTACGGTCTACTTCGACATCTCCGCTCTTTCAACCATCCCCGACGACACTTTTGTTGTTGCTAACATTACCCTCGTTACCTATGGGCTCATCCCGCTTAAACAGCTGTTTGACTTCTGTTCGTTGAACTACCCGCTGATCTGTCCCTTCCAGCCGGGGCATTTGGATATTCAACTGTCGTATAAGCTTGACAAGAAGGTCATGGACATGATTCCCGGTATTGCTTACACTATCCCTGATTTGGATGCTCGTGTGAGAGTGGTTATCCACTCCAACAGTCTGACTGAACCTTTGGCGTGTGTCGAAGCTGTATTGTCAAACGACAAGACCGTTCAAACCAAATATGCCCTGTGGCCTATCGCTGCCATCTCTGGGCTTGGGGTTATTGCCCTGGGTGTGGTCCTGGTGATCGGCCATTCGAACACTGCCGCGCACATCGCCCTGAACTCGATGTCGCTTTTCATTTACTTCCAGTCTTTGGCGATCATCTCGATGCAGGCCGTGGCTAAAGTGCCCCCTATTGCCGCTGCGTGGTCTCAAAATTTCCAGTGGTCATTGGGAATCATCAAGGTTGGCTTCGTCCAAGCAGTGGCCAACTGGTACATCCAAGCTACTGGTGGTACTCCTACTTCGGTTATCGATCAAAGAAGATTGTCAGTACTGGTACAAAAGAAGCGTGGTTTGGGATACCTTGAGCAGTTGCACGATCTTTATCGCCGCCAGTTGCAAAATGATCACCTTACGTTGTTCAAGCGGTTTTCCCTCAGTGTCGACACTGATGCTAGCTCGTTCGACAACACCGACCTGGACTTGTACACCACTCTGGAGAAGGACGCTAACTTGGCGCTGAAGATCTTGGTGCTTCGTGGCATTCAACGTGTCGCCTATCTTGCAGGTATTGAAATTACATCATTCTTCATGACTCTGATCATGTTCTTGTTGTTTTTTGCTTTTGTTTTGGTGGTGTGTCTCATGTTCTTCAAAGCGATTGTGGAAATTTGCGTGCGCGCTAAATGGATGAATGAAGGCAAGTTCAGTGAGTACCGTCAACAATGGGGTCACATTATCAAAGGGTCGTTGTATCGTCTTTGCTTTATTTCGTTGCCACAAATCACGGTGATGTGTATTTGGCAATTCTTCGAACGTGATTCAGCTGGTACAGTGGTGCTTTCGGCATTCCTCTTGGGTATTTGGATCATTCTTTTGGTTCAAGCTGCTGGTAGAGTGGTAATGATGGGACGTCAATCCGTTCGCGAGTTCAAAAACCCCGCCTATCTCCTTTTTGGTGACGGTAAGTTCCTCAACAAGTTTGGTTTCATTTACGTGCAATACCGTGCCGACAAGTACTGGTGGATCGCGATCTCACTTATTTACATCGTGTTGAAGTCTTTGTTTGTGGCTGTGTTGCAGAACCAAGGTAAACCGCAGGCGCTTATTGTGTTCATCATTGAGTTGATCTATTGCGTGGCCGTGTGCGTTTTCCGTCCCTTCATGGATAAGCGTACCAACGCGTTCAACATCACTATTGCCATCATCAACACCATCAACGCGCTTTTCTTCGCGTTCTTCTCCAACATATTTACGCAACCAGCTGTGGTACTGTCGGTTATGGCCATCGTATACTTTGTGCTCAATGCCGTGTTTGCCTTGTTTCTTTTGTTGTTCACGATCATCACCTGCTTATTGGCACTCGTCTACAAGAACCCCGACACTCGTTACCAACCGATGAAGGACGATCGGGTATCGTTCTTGCCTCGGTTCACGGGGAAGAGTGCTCAACATCAAAACGACAAGGAAGAATACGAATTGTTCCAGTTGGGCCAAACCGCGATGAAGGGTCACGAACATGGCAAGGGTGGTGCTTACGAGGACCTGGTGTACGAAGCCGAGTCATACTACCCCGAATCCAGCAAACAAGGCCTGGGTCAAGGTAAGGTGACGTTCACTGATGAAGTGCACCTGATAAATAATCGCGATCTGTATTATATGGAGCCGATTGAGCCCGTTCAACCGACTCTGACAATTGGTGGTACTGCCCTGAGTTTTGGTGGTAGCACCAGTTATGGCGGTAGCCAATACGGCGGTAGCCAGTACGGCGGGTCTCGCCTGGCATACACTACACCGGCCTACGAGTCGCCAGCTCCGCCACAACACGGGTTCCCCTCAACAGGCCAGAACCTGGGTCAAGGTGGCTCAAGCAATGGGCCTTCGGCGTATTCACGCCAAACCGGGTACACCCCACGCTATTAACGGATTTGGTATGGAAATATATGGTCTTTTTAGATTATTCTAACTTTTTATTTTATTCACCCACATTATGCTCTAGCGGGTGTGTGTGTCGTATGGAAATTAGTATATTAGGTCCGTTACAATTCCGTGTTATCCAAGAAGAAGTAGTTACCCGACGCCTTCTGTTCCTTGTCCATTTGCGAGTCCAACTTGTTAATTCTGGGACGGAACGAGTTGGGGTCTCTTCTAAAAGTAACATTCAAGTTCTTCAAGAACTTGTTGCAACCAGTCAAAAGCGATTCAGGGGTGCCAGCAGTGGCATCCTTCGAGGGAATACCTTCGTAGACGATCACACGGTCGGCCAAGTAGGTAGCCATGATGAAATCGTGCTCGACAACGAACGCAGTCTTCTTAGCATGCAAAATGAATCTCCGGATAACCTTCGAACAGACAATACGTTGTTCCGAATCCAAGTAAGCCGAGGGCTCATCAATAAGGTATAAGTCAGCGGGGACACCCAACGACAACACAATAGCAACTCTTTGCAATTCACCACCCGACAAGGTTTGCACTTCTTGGTCGATGATGTCATCGATCTTAAGAGGCTTTACCACATCGGTTTGGAATTGAGGGTGCAAGAACGAAGCTCTAATCTTCTTGAAGAACAATTGTCTCACGGTACCAGTGAACTTGGGAGCAATCTTTTGCGGCTTCATCGACACATTAAGACGAGGCATTTCAGTACCAGCGTCGGGGGCAATGGCACCGGCCAACAACTTACAGAAAGTGGTCTTACCAGTACCGTTTTCACCCATCATCACCAAGATTTCGGAAGTGCTGAAGTCACCAGGCATGACCTTCAAGTGGAAGTCACCTTGAGTCTTGTGAAGTTCGGGGTACTGGTAGGCATTCAGCTTGTCCAAGATGAGACCATCGGCGGCATCGGCTAATCTGAATTGAAGCAGTTCTTCTCTGAAACGCATGTTTTCAGTGGGAATGTGACCATCAAGGAAAATGTTGATACCTTCTCTCACCGAGGAAGGAAGCGAGACCACACCGTACACCGAAGGCACACCATAAAGAATACAGACAAAGTCCGACAAGTAATCAAGAACCGACAAATCGTGCTCGACACAGATGATGTAGTTAGTCAGCGACAATAACGATCTGATGAGTTCGGCAGCTCTCAAACGTTGCTTGACATCCAAGTACGACGAGGGCTCGTCAAACATGTAGACGTTGGCTTGTTGGACACAAGTCATGGCGAGAGCAAATCTTTGCAATTCACCACCAGACAAGTTGGCAACGTCACGGTCAATGACACCCTTCAACTCAAGAACTTTGATGATGTAGTCGAAGTCTTCGGGACGACCGTTCTTAGCCTTCAAGATTTCACCCACAGTCTTCAAAGGAGACTTCGCCAATGCTCTGGGGATGTTGTCGACGTATTGAGGCTTGATGATGGCCTTGATGTCATCTTCCAACACCTTGGTGAAGAAGTTTTGCAATTCCGAACCTCTGAAGTATCTCAAAATTTCTTCCCAGTCAGGGGGGTCATCATATCTCCCGAGGTTGGGCTTCTGCTTACCGGCAAGAATCTTAAGTGCCGTCAGCTTACCGATACCGTTAGTACCGACCAAACCCAACACTTGACCGGGTCTAGGGGTGGGCAAACGGTGCAATTTAAACGAGTTGGCCGAGTAACGGTGGGTGGTTTCAGTTTCCAAGTTAGAGGGCAAGTTGATGATAGTGATAGCGTCAAAAGGACACTTCTTGACACAAATACCACAACCAATACAAAGGGTTTCAGAAATGAAGGCGATCTTGCTCTTTTTGGTCACT
Source organism: Diutina mesorugosa (assembly GCA_030674695.1). Taxonomy (NCBI): domain Eukaryota; kingdom Fungi; phylum Ascomycota; class Pichiomycetes; order Serinales; family Debaryomycetaceae; genus Diutina; species Diutina mesorugosa. Next base: position 48,932 of record JAKUAI010000041.1, read on the forward strand.
TCAATACAGAGCTTACCCACCCGCACCACGGGACACAGCTTGTAACATTCAAGCGCACACTTGTTGGGCTTGCATCTGTCGGGACTGACAATGGCAATTCTGGAGGGCCCGCTTTGCGATTCCCGCTCCTTGTCCTTTCTCGGGTCCTTCTTAGCCATCTTTGATTGCAGTCGATGGGATGAGGGCTTGATGAGGTGTCGATGAAAAATCTGTGCGCGTACTGCAGGTGGGGAGGAGATTTTCACAAAGTACTAGATGATGTTCAAAGAGAAATGGATCGAAGTAGCCAGAAATGATTAAGAAATGCCGCTAGCAACCAATAGTGTCAGTTATACGTGATTTGGGCGAGTGCTGAATAATGACTTTAACGTGATTGGATATAGCGCATCAAAAGCATCTTGCTCGCGCCACGAAAAACTGGTGGGGAATAAGAAGTTTTAGCGAAAAGATGGTGTAAGTGAACAACAACTCTCAGCAACATTAATAGTAGAAGTCAATTAAGCCTTCTTAGTTCATCATTGCAATTAGACCTTCTATACGTAATCGATTAGAACACTTTTGGTCTAACCCCCCCAGGTCATGCCATTTCTAGATATACGTGTTACGAGGCGCAAGAGTAATAGACTATGTCTTATTTGCGGTCTCTGCACCAAGTCTAACGTGTCAGTGAAAACGTTCTGAACGCAAAGTAATTTACTAAAGGGAGTCACACGACCACGTTGGGGGAAGTCTAAACAGGATTATTGGCTTACGGTACATGTGACACTGAGACCTCGTGGCGTAGTTTCTTCGAATGAACGTCCTGCAGACAAGGTAATCTCAAGAATTTGCCCTCGTCCGCAAAAAAAAAATTTGCTCTCCTCGGCACACTCCCCTTAAGACATGGCTAACACGTTAGTGCTAGCCTGAGGACTTTTGATCATGACAAAAGCTGTTATTTTAACAATCGCAGTGCTGTGAAGAGGTTTGCATTGACCATTGCATCGAGTTATTCGCTGCTACTGGTGAACTATAAAACACGTTGTTGTGTTGATGTTTTGATGGTCATGTTGAGTGGTCGCTTTCAAGAATGACATTTTTTTCAATCCAAAGCTTTTAGTAGCTTTAACCACTTGACCTTGACTGATCTTGGAAGCTTCTTTGTGATCTCTTTTGGATGTTGCTTATTGAGCTGAGTCAGTTTTACTAGGGGGCCACAGCCAGTGGTTCTTGATGTAAATCTTCAGTTTTTGCATCATGTATGGGTTTACGAATGGGCTTCCGAATCTCGGGGTTACTATGGTAGTTATTGCTGGCAACAATATGAGCTTCAAAGAACGCTGATATACGACCTTTGGGTTCACCTAAATCTAATCAATGGTATTCCGGTGTTGAACGAAACGTCAGAATAAGTCGTGCAAGTCTCAGCGTGTGTGAACAGAAGCTCCTGTATTTTTTCCAATGGTGGAGTGCCAGTTGGTTTTCAACCAATGGAAGTCTACGGGGTGCGAATTCACAAAGACAAAAGCTCAATATGTGTACTCAGCTGGCTTCAGCGAGTGAGTTTCTGCTTTGTACCCGTTAACACTATAACCAGCAACCGGCTCGAGAAGATTTTTCACGACAATCTTGAAGGCTTTGGAGTTCTCAAATGTCGTACCGGAATGATATCTACTAATATGATACAGTTTTTGCCTCCGAGTTTCAACAGTTACACTACTACATCATACCACCCCAGATAACTACTATACAACCCCATTGGGATACAATACAAGTTACTCAACATCATCAAAAAGTGGACCGATGCGAATAATCGCTGGTCTCTCGTACGTACAACTGCCAATAAACAATCCTTTACCACCCCAACCCTTCGTAGTCCTCCCCAACAACCGTCCTGCACCGTTGGCGAAAGTTTTTCCTCAGCACATTCACGTCTCTTCACCATGAAGCTCGACCTCCCCGAAGACGTCGAGGCGAACCCTGAGCTCTATGGGCTTCGGCGGAGTGGGAGAGAACGCCGACAGGCGGCTCCCAACACGCTGATGACGTTTTCCGACGACGATGACGACGCGGACGACGATGAGTTTCCCACGCGTAAACGTCGGAAAAGAGTCGAGCTCGATTACCTGGAGGAGGAGCTGTTCAATGAAGAATCGGATGAAGATGATGGCATGGCGGTCGACGATGAGCCCGAGGACCTGGAGAATGACGACGACGATTTTTACGTGGGGAAAAAGCCGAAGCGGGCACGCGTCAAGCGGTCGACGCCGCGGGCTAAATCTAAGCTGACGACGCCAGCGATCCCAGCTGAGATTCGGTTCCTGAGCCGTAATAATAATAAACTGGTGCTGTACCTTGATGAGTATGATGACGAAGATTTACAAGCCCTGGAGGAAGACGAAGTCACTTACACATATGAGTACCCCGATGAGGACGAGCGCAAAATAGAACAAGTCTTAGACCACAAGCCACATCCTGACCATACCGAAGAAACTGGTGACCCTAAGGTTGACTACCTCTTTAAGATTAAGTGGCTGGATGCCCTGCATTTACATAACACTTGGGAGCAATATTCTACGTTGAAGGAATATAAAGGGTGGCGCCGTGTTGACAATTACATCAAGCAGTACATCGTGCTCGATCGAGAAATCCGCGAGGACCCCAGCACTACCAAGGAAGACCTTGAGACCATGAACTTGGAGAGAGAACGGGTTCGTGATGAGCAGGAAGAGTACACTAAAGTCGAGCGCATTGTTGACTCTAAGCGTGACGAACTGGGTCTCCAATACCTTTGCAAGTGGAAACGTCTTTACTACGACGAATGTCTGTGGGAAGACGCCGAGGAAATTGCCAACTTGGCTCCCGAGGAAGTCGCTCAATTCCAACTGAGGCTCCGACTGAAGGTGTTGCCGGCTAACCTGAGCAACTATGCGAAAGACCGGCCCCAGTTCGAGAAGCTCACCAAGCAACCACTGCAAATTAAAAACGGTGAACTTAAAGATTTCCAACTCACTGGTCTCAACTGGATGGCGTTCTTGTGGCTGCGTAATGAAAATGGGATTTTAGCCGATGAAATGGGGTTGGGTAAGACCGTGCAAACAGTTGCGTTTTTGCTGTGGCTTATTTATCTTCGTCGTCAATTCGGACCTCACCTTGTTGTGGTGCCATTGTCAACTATTAATGCCTGGCAAGAAACTTTCGAGAAGTGGTCTCCTGACGTCAACGTCATTTACTACTTGGGTAATACTGAAGCTCGTCAAACGATTCGTGACTACGAATGGTACGTCAACGGTACCAAAAAGCCCAAGTTTAATGTGTTGTTAACGACTTACGAGTACATCTTGAAGGACAGAGCGGAGTTGGGTCTGATAAAGTGGCAGTTTTTGGCAGTTGACGAAGCTCATCGGTTGAAGAACGCTGAACTGTCGTTGTACGAGGCTTTGTCGCTGTTCAAGGTGGCTAATCGCTTGCTCATCACTGGTACGCCTTTGCAAAACAACATCAAGGAATTGGTGGCTCTTTGTGACTTCTTGATGCCCGGGAAGATTTTCGACCGCCATATGGCCGAAGAGATCGATTTTGAGACCACACCCAATGATGAACAGGAACGTTTGATCAAGGGGATCCAGGACAAGATCAAGCCTTTTATCTTGAGACGTCTTAAGAAGGATGTCGAAAAGCTGTTGCCGCTGAAGCTGGAAAAGATTTTGCGTGTCGAGTTGCTGGATGTTCAAACAGAATACTATAAGAACATCATCACCAAGAACTATGGTGCCCTTCTGGCTACCGGTCAGCTGCAGGTATCGTTGCTTAACGTCATGGCCGAACTCAAGAAAGCTCTGAACCACCCTTACTTATTTGATGGGGCCGAAAACCACGTGTTGACTCGACAAGGTATCAACACCGCCCAAGTGTCACGGGAAAACGTTCTTAAAGGTTTGATCATGTCACTGGGGAAGATGGTGTTACTCGAACAGTTGTTGACCCGACTCAAGAAGGAAGGCCACCGTGTACTTATTTTCTCGCAGCTGGTGAGAATGTTGGACATTTTGGGTGATTACTTGCAAATCAAGGGTTACCACTTCCAGCGTCTCGATGGGCTGATTCCGCTGGCACAGCGGAGAATCTCCATTGACCACTTTAATGCGCCTGACTCGAAGGACTTTGTATTCTTGTTGTCGACACGCGCTGGTGGTTTAGGTATCAATTTGATGACCGCTGATACCGTCATTATCTTTGATTCCGACTGGAACCCCCAAGCTGACTTGCAGGCAATGGCTAGAGCTCACCGTATTGGGCAAAAGAAGCACGTGAGTGTATACCGTTTTGTTTCCAAGGACACCGTTGAAGAACAGATTCTTGAACGGGCCCGCAAAAAGATGATTTTGGAGTACGCGATCATCTCTTTGGGTATCCAAGATCCTAAGCTCAAGACTGCAGCCGATCCACTGACCGGTGAATTGCTGAACATTCTTAAGTTCGGTGCTAACACTATGTTTAGCGACAATTCCAACCAGAACAAGTTGGAGAATTTGAATTTGGATGATGTGCTTTCACGAGCCGAAGACCACGACACCACTCCCGATCTTGCTGAAGCTGGTCGGAACCTTGGTTCGGAAGAGTTCCTCAAGCAATTTGAAGTTACTGACTACAAGGCTGATATTGATTGGGATGATATCATTCCTGCCGAAGAATTGGCCAAGCTCAAGGAAGATGAGAAGGCCAAGGCGGATGAAATCTACTTGAAGGAACAAATTGCCATGTACTCTAAACGACGGGCGGCGACCAAGGCTCCTTCATTCGACATGGATGACGACATTGAGGATACCAAACCCAAGCGTTCGCAAAAGGCTATCAACCATCAACTCACCGAGAAAGATGTCAGAGCAATCTACAAAGCCATTTTACGTGTTGGCGATCTCACAGGCAAGTGGGAGCTGCTTATTGAGGAGGGTGCCATTCCGGCGAAAAACCCCGTGCTCATCAAACTGGCGTACCAAGAGCTCTGTGACATGGCCCGTAAGCTTGTGCACGAGGAAAAAGTACGGAGGGCAAAGGCATTCGAGGAGTTGGCTCAGCAACAACTGCTGGCAGAAAACCCTACTCTGCTCTGGCAGGCAAAGAAGAAGGAGAAGAAGGCGGTTTTGTTTGAGTTCCAAGGTGTCAAGAATTTGAATGCCGAAATCATCCTTAATCGTCCCGGTGACATGAAAGTGTTACTGCAAATGGTTAAGAAAGCGGAAAAGCCTACCGAGTTTAGACTTCCTCGTGCTCCGAAGGGTGTGCAGGCTTGGCTGTGTGAATGGGATGCTACCGACGATGCCATGCTTCTTGCTGGGGTATACAAATGGGGTTATGGCCAATGGGCTCAGATCCGGGATGACCCCGTGTTAGGGCTTCAACGCAAGCTTTTCTTGGAAAACGAAACCTACGAAAAGGTGGAGAAGAACAAGGAAGGTGTTGAAGAAACCAAACAAGAAAGAAAGGTACCTCTGAGTGTGCACCTTAATCGGAGAGTTGATTATTTATTCACGCTTTTGAAGGGAGACGACTCCGGGGCCCCGGCCACCAACGGAGCCCTGGCCAAGAAGCGGAAACGGGCGCCGCCGAAGTCGCTGTCACCCGCACCACCACCGCCATCATCAGCTCGCGAGAAGCCTACTAAGTCTAAGGCCAAGCCGGCCCTGGCAGCTAAGCCTAAGGCGCCGAAGGCCACCGCTAAAAAGCAGGCCAGCGAAGACTTGGAGTACGAACTGATGGACGAAGCCGAATGCAAGGCCACCCTCAAGCCGGTACTGAAGAGTTTGATGAAATTGCATCGCGGCAATGTCGGGTACGATAAGGCCGAGTGGGCCAAGGTGTTGAAGGAAGAGCTTCTCAAGATCGGACGCTTCATCGAGGTCCACACCAATAAGACGCCTGCCCCTGAACGGGAGAAGTTGCTTAACCATCTTTGGAGTTACGCCGGCCTCTATTGGCCAGCGCTGGTGCCATCGAAAAAGATCCACGACATGTACGACCGGCTCAAAATCGCCAAGGGCCAATAATCCTGTGATTTCACACTTGTATAACTGTAACCAGACAAACAGTAAACGTCATCATTCTGCACATTTCCCTTTTCCCATGGGGGTCTAGACTTACTTGACGCTGTGGCTCAAAGCGGCAAGGGCATGAGCCGATCGAACCATGCCTCATTCCCACAGGTGTGCCTCACATCATACGGCAATTTACGCCGATCTCACATCTCGCGAAACTTCTACTGGAGTTGTACTAGGCAACCGCTACATTGTACTCAATTTTTATCGAGCCTATTCCACTGCCGTAAACGGGATCGAGTATCGGTTAAAGATTGCTACACGTGCGTCTTTGTAAGCTATGGTTTTGGTTCACGGTTCAGCAATCCTCGGAAGTGACCGGCAGAGATTGGCTAACCAGTGCTTGAAAATGCTTAGGGGGAGGCACGACGCCCACTGCAATCTTTTTAGGCCCAGGCGCATGCAGAACCTCTACCTTTTTCTCGGGCGCAATTTCCCGATTGCCCATGACTTAGCTCACGTGAGCGTTATCGCGACCAACGATTTTCTTCGGTGGATTTGTGAATGATTTACATATACGAGAACGTCATCTTGGGGTGACACAGTGTAGATGCCGGCGGGGTAAGATATCAATTAGTCGTTTCTTCCCACGAGTCATTCACCACGTCTAGTGCGCGGTAGATACGGGTTGTGGCTCGCAAATACCTTCTACCAATGAAAACGCAGTAGCCCTACAGTCGCGGTTGCTAACCGTCTATCCACAGGGTCCACTCCCGATGCATGCCGGTGGCATCTTAAATGTAAGGAGTGGTAAAAATTTAAAGACACAACAAGAAATGTAAAATCACTAGTAGTGAGTAGCAAAAGTCCCCATTGCACAAGCTAAATTGCCGGTGCGTGACTACCTCCACCACCATCAGCCCGCGATTGCTTTTGCTCTATCACTTAGTGGCGCATCTTCAAGATTTGGTAGATTTGCCCTGAGGGAAACGGTTTTGGAAAGGTTACGCGCGCAATGATGTCACGGCGATACCCATAAACGGCGATCACGCCCACCCGCCATGACCCCGAACAACAAGCATGTCGCCGGGCCCCTTGGGAAAATATAAAACGCTGGGTATATTCTGGTTTTGTTTTCTCTAACTTCACTTTCCTTTCTTACCAAATATGTCAGATATCATGATAATACTTGTCATTGTCGCTGCTCTCGCCTTGCGATGGTACCAGCTTGAATTCGGCTACGACCCGTATTTCGGCTACGGGGTGGGGTCTCGCTACCAACAACCGTACGGGATCAAGCGAACGATGCGGAAACTACGTCCGTCGAGCTGGGATTACCACAGCGACCGCTCCCTCATGCCCCCCTCCTGGAGAGACACGGCTACGGTGGTGCTGAAGAATCGCAACCCCTTTTCCAGACACGCCTACAAAACCGAAGTGTACCGGTACACTTAGTCCAAATATAGTTTGAAATAGTATGTACGTTAGAATCAGATACCCAATTCAGTCACTACTAATTGGTAATCTCGGAACGTGCCTGGCCACCGAGAGCGCGCCGCCCGTATTATGTGGAATTTAACATGTGCGGTGGATGTTTCATAGGTGCCATTACGTCTTACACATACCTTCACCAAATTTCTACGAGAATGTTATAGGTACAAAAAAATACACAGGTTGTTGGCTCTGTTGCCACTGACGTCAGATTCTAATTGGGCTAAGGATACCGAAAACGTCACTTTAAGCAGTAACATACGTCACTTTGATGATACTGTAGCAACACCCACGCCAGAATGAGGTCATTATCACACATCTCGCAACCATCACCGGACACACATTTGCTGGGCACATCCGGGTTTCTTTTAGTGAAGCCGCGCACGGGTCGATTCTCAACGATAACATTTCGTATTTATTGCGCAGGTGCAATCTAGCCATCGATTCGCACTGCGAATGCGTTCAAGTGCCACTGGGTATGGAGCGCAGGAGTTCAGTCTCAGCACTGCTAGACGAGTCCCGGCGGCCGACCCCAATATATGACGTGTCGCTGGGCGACGAAGACGACAGCTTGGAGATCGTGGCCGAGGTCAGTACTCCCGCTTCAGACGACGTGGAGGAGATCAGACGAACTCGCCGGCCGCAAGGACTTCGCCGCCGCGTGCCCGCGGACCTGGGAGCTCGAGGCCTTCGTCGCCACCGGGTACTGAGAACGAGTACTACGTCTCAGAGACGACCTAGTGACGCGGAGGTACAGATTATCGATGAGAGACCGCGAGCGACGCCACCACCTCCGCCACAGTTCCCCCGACCGCCGGAACGGCTAGTCGACCTGGCGTCGTTCAGAAGCTTTATTGAACGCTTAGGCGGTATCCACGTTGACCACGGATTCAATATGATGGCGATAATGCAAGGAAGAGGAATGTTGTTTGGTGGCGACGATAACGAGATCGAGGAACTGATCATGCGCCGGATCGAACGCGACAACGACCGAGCCGTCGATGAACGCTTTGAAAAAGAGAAAGTGTTCAACTTGAAAACAATCCAGCTGAAGCGAGAGGTTGCTGAACACGAGGATAAGCAAAAGTATACCAACGATCTCTCACCAAACGACATTATAGTATGTGAGCTCTGCGGCGTTCGTCTAGGAGAGGGTATCCCCGATGGGTTCCGCACCGACCCTCGATATAATGCCAAGCTCGACGAGTACCAGACCGAGTTTGGGGTGCTGGCTCCCTGGTTTTGCCTGATAACGCTTACCGAGACTGATTGTGAGCTTTCCAAACGAGTGTTCGCTGCCAAATGTGGTCACACATATTGTGGGCGATGTGTCAAAAATATAGGCAACGCTCCCCGAGCCAAACGCCAAAAGTTGAAAGACATGAGCCACCCGCAAGTGTATGCTCCGCTCAAATGTAGCTGTGGTGGCAGTTTGAAGCGCAAGTTCACCGAACTCTATCCCTAACCTATGCATTATTTAATGACTAACGAACCCTATTTATGAACGCTTAAGTAGAGCTTTCATTCATCCATTCCAAAGTGTACTTGATTCCCTGTTCCAAGTCCACCGCAGGTTTGTAGCCCAAAAGGGTCTTAGCTTTGGTGATGTCGTGGTAACGATTAGCACACACAACTTTCACGCGGAAGGGAGTAATACCCGGCTCCTTACCAAGCATCTTGGAAACGGCTTCGGAAACATAACCCAAACCAATCGCCACGGGACGGGACAACTTGATGTAGCTCTTGTCAACCACACCATCTTGTTTCCACACCGTACGAGCAAGCGTCCAGAAGTAAGTTGGGGCATCGTTGGTAATAAAGAACGTCTCACCAGCAATCGCTTCGATTTCCTCAACGGTGCCAAACAAAAGCTTTTGCGTGGCAAGCACATGGGCATCAGCCACATTGCCGACGTAAGTCCAATCAAACAAGTTGTTGTTGTCACCGAGCTGGTACTTAGATTGCCCGTTACGAGCGGTAGCCCGGAGACCAGGCACAAGCTGACGGTCACCGGGACCAAAGATCCCCGCGGGACGCAAACACACGGTTCTGAAACCGGGGGCGTTAGCCTTCATCACCGCAGTTTCGGCGGTGGCCTTAGTCTCGTTGTAGCCGTCCATGTGGACTTGAGGGTAAGGCCACGACTCGTCAGCGTTGTAAACGTCTTGACCGTTGAAAATGACCCCTGCCGACGACGTGTACACGAAATTGGGCACTTCCATTTCCTTAGCGACGCGTAAGAGGGTGTTGGTACCTTCGACGTTGACCTTCTCGTAGATCTCCTGAGCCAACCCGTGCATTGGCAGCGCCGAGTGAACGATGACGTTGCATTTGGTCTTGGTGATGGCCTCGCGGATGCTTTCTTCGCTGGTCAAGTCGCCTTTGAAAAAGTCGATCTCCGATGGCAGGAAGGAAAAATACGACGAAATCTGGTCGGGAATGGGGCGGACGTCAAACACCGTGAGCTTCATGTCGGGACAGTGTCGGGAGAACTGTTCGACAAGGTGGAGACCGAGGAAACCGGCCCCGCCAACGAGTAACACGGACATGGGGTAATCGGTGGGTTGAGGTTTTTTCAGCAGGTACGACGTAAACGAGCGAGGGTAACCACACGAAGAAAAATCAACGTTGGTGAAGTCGGAGTGAATTTTTGACTAAAGCCACGAATATGTATCTCGATTAGATAGCTAAATTATTACATAGCGTATAAAACGTTTGATGATGAAAAATCGGGGACAATTCATCGAGGTTGGTGCGCATTTGAAGACCAGTGCTCTGTTTAGTTTCGACACCCCCTGTCGACGGCTTAGATGCTGGTATCGGATGATTTGATGGGGAAACCATACTGGGGCGCCGATGCTACCGCTTTTTCGTCGATTTCGGCCGGGATTTTCGGGATGTTGAAGTTAAACTGCGTCGCGGCAGAGGTGGTAGGGGGGCCAGCCGCCAGGGTGGCTGATTGGGGCGCCGACGGGGCAGCAGCAGCAGCAGGTTTCCCGTTAGCCGCGCCCATCGAAAATGCTGGTTGAGGTGGTAATTGTTTGGGGGAAGCGGCCTTCGCCGTTGAGGGGAACACCGATGCCACCGGCTCGTTGGCCTTGCCCGTATTACCGAAAAGCGAGGTCGCCGGCATCGGTTGAGTTGTGTTGTTTGAAGATGATGCCGTCAGCAGAGCAAATGAAAAATTGGGGGCGGCAGGCTTAGAAGGGGCAGCAGAAGTAGACGCAGTGCTCGAGGCAAATGACAACCCAGCGGGTTTCTCAGCAGTACTGCCATTACTCTTCTGGGCGGCGAAAGAAGGAGCAGATGCCACCGGAGCTGGCTTGGGATTTGCCTCCAGGGCATTCGAATGCAATGGCACCGATTTGATGGGGCCGAAGTTGAACTGCAGCAGCAGCAGGCTAGTCGCCTTACTTGACTCATTCTGAGCAGTAGAGGGAAGCGGCAGCGGTTGGGTTGTCTGTTGTTGCGTCGTCGATGGTTGTGTCTTCGTCTTCAGTAGTTGCGTTGCCGGTTGAGACTTAGCGACGTCCGCGGCCGAAATCTTACGACGAGCTCCACCATGAGCGGCGTGAGGGTTACCAAACCCATTGGATTTGGCGGTAGTGGCGGTAGCAGAGTTATTGAGGCGCATCGGCAGCGATTGGGCCAACGGGTCAGACGAGCCTTGAGAGTCCAAAATCGACTCCAACGCCTTGTACGTCTTGGACTTGGGCCCCAGAGGTTTGTTTGCAAGCACCAGGTGCGAGAGCATCAGGGCATCAAAAGTCAGGTTAGCCAGAGCTAAAGTGCCTCTCGACACGTCATGAGGCCGTTTGGTTACTTTCAGCGACTTAGGCGGACGAATACGCGTCTGATAGGGCAGCGGCAACCCCAGGAACTGGTACACCCGCCGCACCAGCCCCATCAGCGTGTTCGAGACATTGTGGTACTGCGGGGTATAATCGGGAGTCAGCACTTGCAGAGGTCGGCGCGATAACACCGTCGTTCGAGGCGTACCCAACACCGTCGACAGCGATATCCGATGAGCCCGCTTCACCGATGAAGGGAGGGGCAAGCTGCCTTCGGGGTGTTTACGTTTGCGGGGGGTGGTGTCAAACGTGCCCGGCACGGTTTCCACTTGGGGTTTTGAGGGGTAGATGTGGGAGGTCAGCGCCGAGTAGCGTCTCGTTGACGATTGCGCTTCGGTGGTGGTGGGCGGGGCCGGGTCCGCCTGGGGCTCCACTGATCCCAGCCGACTGAAGATCCGCTTGACGGTGGAGAAGAGCCCCAGCAGCGACGACCGCCGGCTATTCAGTTGCGAAAACACCCGCCGGTTGTCCATGTGGTGGGTAGGGGTCGAGATGGGACACTTTGTGCGAACAGCGCGAAGAGATCGGAGCGCGCGATGTTGGGAGGGGACCTAGTTAAGGTTTTTTAAACGTTGGCAAAACGGTAAAAGATGGGGAAGAAATGAAATGATGAGGGGGTTATGAGGGGAGAATGAGTGTTTCAAGTGAAGACCAGAGGTTGATTGAGCGCATTTCCACAATTGGAGGTGAGAATTACCACCAAGGTGGGTTTGAAAGGAAGCAGGTTTCCACTGATGAATGGAGTTGAAGCAAGCTTGATGTAAAAGTGTACCATATCCAGTACAGTGAGGTTTGAATTTTGACTGAAACTGTTGACACTCACTTCCTCAAGATGAGCCAATCCTCATTTGTGCTCGATATTGGTGATTGACACCATTGACGCTAATGAATTGCATGATTACCCTGAGGACGATTATTTAGGTATTTATCGGAGTCTACGAAGTTTACGTCAGCGCGGTAACAAAACGTCTCATAATGAGACGTGGCCTCCCGCGTGTAACATTACCGCGGTTACCACCAGCGCTACCTGCACTTAGTGCACTGAGTGGTGTAGGTGGGCACGACAGACGCATTCACCACTATGGGTATTCCCGGAGGTAAGGTGGTAGCATTTGCGGAGTTATTTATGGCAATCCATAATAATGGCTCAATAGGGAAACAGTTGCTGTTGTTGTTCCGTAATGTTTCTCGGCTTACATGGTGAATTGGCGTCGATACTTTGTGTCTAGATCCGGTACTTTGAGTAGGCTCGGAGCTGAATCATCATGACTCACGTCACGTGGTGGTTTTTTCCGGAACCGAGCTCGGGAAGCGTCACCGGGACCCTCACGCCTACAGTGTGCAGCATGACCCCGGAACGCTGACCTCTGTTAGTTTTCGCGAACGATGACCAGGTTCCCCCAAAAAAAGAAATATAAGCGACGAAGCCAAAAAAAAAAAAAAAAACTATAGCACTTTCACTCGGTGTGCGGGGCTTTATCAGAACACGAGTAAGTGGCGCAGTCTTAGATTTATTCATGTTCACGCACTAACACCACCGCACTTTCGGACATTTTCGGAACTAAGCTGATATCGTAGCTATCAATCGAAGTGCCGCATTTTCACTGATAAGAAGGATCTGCCTATAGTTTCACCCTGACTGCCCCACACGATCCCGTAAACCTTTATCAAAAAAACAAAAAGGATCTTAGCCTTGCTTTGAAAGATAGACGTAAATCAGTATATATACATACTCCGACACCTGCTCGACACTCCTGCCTCGACAGGGAGAATATGCCCCAGCCGTTGACCAGCGTCAAGTGACGTGAAACCACATTTGTTTGGCATTCTCCGCACGGCCCCAGACGCGACACAGCGTTGACTCGGCACCGGGACACGCCGAGAACGCTGTCAGCAACGTCATGGAAATCGCCGAAAAACAAATGCGCCGGCTTTTACTACCGCGAGGACCCCGGGAGGCTAAGCGAAAGGCGACGGGGTGGTCTCCAGGCCCGTAGACGACCTGATTGAGCGGAACCCCGGTGACCCCGCTTGACACCGGGGCCGATTTGCTAGCGACAAAGCCGTTACCGGCGCGATTGGCCCCACTCGCCACTGGGGCCTGCCTCCAGTCATTTGGCTGCGATAACAGTAATGCGCAGGGCGCATGGAGATCAGGTAGTTCTATTGGCTAGAGATTTGACGGTGCATAATCCAGGTGCAGGACGAAGCCAGGATAATTCCGGAGCTCATCGAAGCTATATAAGCTACCCCAGCCGCTCAGTAGCCCCCCAAGTAATTTCTCACAATGGTTTTGCCTCACGAACCCGAATTTCAACAAGCTTACGACGAATTGGTGTCGGCCGTCGAAGACTCGACCCTCTTCCAGGAAAACCCCGAGTACAAGAAGGTCATCCCCGTGGTGTCGGTCCCCGAAAGAGTGATTCAATTCAGAGTTGCTTGGGAAAACGACAAGGGTGAGATCGAGGTCAACAACGGGTACAGAGTGCAATTCAACTCGGCCCTTGGTCCTTATAAGGGGGGTTTGAGATTCCACCCTTCGGTCAACTTGTCGATCCTCAAGTTCCTTGGTTTCGAACAAATCTTCAAGAACGCGTTGACCGGGTTGCTGATGGGTGGTGGTAAAGGTGGTTGTGACTTTGACCCCAAGGGCAGATCCGACGCCGAGATCCGCAGATTCTGCTTCGCTTTCATGAGAGGCCTTTCGAGATACATTGGTGCCGACACTGACGTTCCCGCCGGTGACATTGGTGTGGGTGGCCGTGAAATCGGGTTCCTCTTTGGTGCCTACAAGGCGATGCAAAACAACTTCACCGGTATCCTTACCGGTAAGGGTTTGCTGTTTGGTGGTTCGTTGATTAGACCCGAAGCCACCGGTTACGGTGTCGTCTACTACGTGGAAAAGATGATTGAAAAGGCCTCGCAAGGCAAGGAATCGTTCAAGGACAAGAGAGTCGCCATCTCCGGTTCGGGTAACGTCGCCCAATACGCCGCGTTGAAGGTTATTGAACTCGGCGGGATCGTTGTGTCGCTTTCGGACTCCAAGGGTACCTTGATCTTCCCCGACAACGTCAACGCCGGTCAAGTGAGAATCATCGCCGACTCCAAGCTCAAGTTCAAGTCGCTTGAACAAATCGCCAAGGACAACGCCGACTACTTCCAAGGCGTCGAATACATCGCTGGCGCCAGACCCTGGGAACACGTTGGTGCCGTCGACGTCGCTTTGCCCTCGGCCACCCAAAACGAAATCTCGGGTGAAGAAGCCAAGGCCCTCGTCGACGCTGGCTGCAAGTTCATCGCCGAAGGTTCCAACATGGGTTCGACCAAGGAGGCCATCGACGTTTTCGAAGCCAACAGACCTAACGGTGTCTGGTACGCCCCCGGTAAGGCTGCCAACTGTGGTGGTGTCGCCGTGTCCGGTTTGGAAATGGCCCAGAACTCGCAAAGAGTCCAATGGACCGCCGAGGAAGTCGACAGCAAGCTCAAGAACATCATGTACACCTGTTTCGACAACTGCTACAACACCGCCGTCAAGTACTCGAACGAAAAGACCGACGGGTTGCCTTCGTTGTTGAAGGGGGCCAACATCGCCGGTTTCATCAAGGTGGCCGACGCCATGTTCGACCAAGGTGACGTTTTCTAAACTGGTTTTAGTTGGTTGCTTTACGATGTTCTTTTTGGTTGGCTTTCGACCGCTCATGTTTTATAGATAATGGATAGATAATTTACAAACAAATTAGATACACATTGTAGTGAAGGGACTAGAGTTTTGGTGGCGGTAGAGTATGTGGAAGTCGGCTAGCCTCCTGCATATAAGCGAAGCACCCGCCATCGCCTAGGTGAGTGAGTGGAGCTTCCAGATTTCATCAATGCCCTCGCCCGATGACGACGAACCAGAGGTGGCAACTGCTACTGTGGACTCTGGTGAGGTCAACAACAACATGGTGTCACCCTTGGAAGAGTCGATCTTTGAAAACCAGTCAAATGACGACGCCTCAGACTCCTCCGATGATGACTCCATAATCGAGGCCGACTTGGCGCAGACAATCTTACACGAAATTACTGAATCTCAGTACGTGTGTCTTATCTGTACCGGAGAGATTGGGCCCGAGCTGCAAATCTACTCGTGCCAGCACTGTTACCGTGTCTATGACCTTGAGTGTATTGCTGGATGGGCGACTAAGGACTCGGCTGGTGGTACCAAAAAGTGGAGATGTCCGGCGTGCAACACTGCTTCCACCACTAAGATCCCCAAACGGTTTACCTGTTGGTGTGGGCGAGTGAAGAATCCTAAAGTCAACGAGTTACAACCGTTCTCTTGTGGGATGCTTTGTCAATATAAGCAACCCAACTGTGTCCACCAGTGTTCGCTGATGTGCCATCCTGGTCCTCATCCCGTGTGCGGGGCTATGGGTCCCAGCATGGCCTGTCATTGTGGTAACCACACTAGGCAATGGCCGTGTCTTATGACTCCCTATCGCCAAGGGTGGAAGTGTGACGATATCTGTGCGACGAAAATCTGTGATATGGGCCACACATGTGGCAAAAAATGTCATAGAGGCTTCTGCGGCAAGTGCAAAACGCCAATTACCGTGGGTTGTTATTGTGGCAACCACAAGGATATCAAAATTTCATGTTCAGCCAAACAGCTACGACGTCGTGCCGATGGCTCGGTAGCAGCTACCAGCTGTAACGACACCACCCGCAAATACTATGAGTGTGGTATCCACTATGAGGACTTACTGTGTGCTCAAGTGCTCGAATGGACCGACGGTGCCTGTCCTACTTCCCCATCAAAGATCACCACTTGCCCTTGTGGCAAAACCGACATCATGGCCACGCGTGTTAAGTGTACTGACCCGTTGCCCACCTGTGATAACGTTTGTGGTAAACAACTTAGCTGTGGTCACACCTGTCGAGCTCAGTGCCACCAAGGACCGTGTCAGTGTGTGGATGTAATTACCTTGAAATGCCAATGCCAACGCTCAGAGTACGATGTTCCCTGTGCGTTTGCTCAGCTGGGAATGCAACCCAAGTGTCGCCACAAGTGTGACGCCTTACTCAGTTGTCGCAAACATTACCATCGCGGCGAGTGCTGTCCTCTGGAACCGTCGGCGTTAGCCCGCGAACGGGAGCGGAAAAAGGCTAGTCGCCAAGGGATTAGAAGCTCTCGTGATAACGATATCATGACCATCGAACCAGTCCACATTTGCACTAAGCCATGTAATCAGTTGAAACCCTGTGGCAACCACTATTGCGAAGCCCTCTGTCACCCTGGTGCTTGTTCCACATGCTACGAGCTGACCAGTGAAGATCTAGTGTGTGCCTGTGGCAAAACGGTGGTAGAAGCGCCGGTACGATGCGGCACTAAACTTCCCCCCTGTCCTCACCCTTGTACTCGTACCAAACCCTGTGGTCATCGCCCTGAGTTCCATAAGTGTCACGAGACTAACGACTGTCCCAAGTGTACTTTCCTCATCGAAAAGCCCTGCAATTGTGGTCTCCACGTCATGAAAGGAGTGATGTGTTCTCAGGAACGAGTCAGTTGTGGTACCATTTGTCGTGCCGAAAAGGATAAGTGTGGCCACCCCTGCGGTCGTACTTGTAGTCCTGAGTGTACTGCTGGCTCCCACGTCGATCCACTGCAGTGTCTTTACACTTGCAACAAGCTCAGACAAACGTGTCCTCACCGGTGTAAATTGAAGTGCCATGCTCAGAAACCTCAGGTACTGGCCGACTGCGACAAAGCCACCTGTGGTGCTCCAGTGACGATCAGCTGTGGCTGTGGCCGGTTTACTCAACAGGTGAAGTGTGGGGCCAATGCAACCAACCCGCTGGCGATCTGGCTGGCCTCGCTTGCCTGTGACGATAACTGTGCTAAGCACAAACGTGCCCAGGAGCTTAAAAATGCCATGTTTGGAGGAGAACCACCCGAGGAGAATGATGATGTGTACTCCCCGTTTGTGTTAGCCACTTATTCTAAGCAGAAACGGTGGTGTGATCTTCAAGAAGCGGCAATCAGAGAGTTTGTTGGCGTTACCAAGAACGCAGACACTACCACAGAAATTGAGGTTGTTGAAAATGGTGGCGACGAAAATGGTGTTGCTGACGTAGCTAACTCAACTTCCGAAGCTACTGAGGAAACGTCTGATGACTCTGGGGCACCGTTCGTCACCAAAGTCCATGAGTTTGCGCCGCTGGCAATCCCACCGCAACGCAAATTTATTCGTGAGCTTGCTAAAGCTTATGGGCTTTACGTTGAGTCCCATGCTGTGGAAGGCGGTGAGAGTGTGGTCGTATGTTTGACACCTTCCACGAAGGCTCCTGAATTGACAATCGCAGAAGCCATTGAAAAGCGTGATGCGGCTCGTGCTGCTGCCGAAGAGCTTAAAAAGCGTCGTGAGGAAGCTCCGTTTAATGCTGTTATCGTGCAAGATGTGTTTTTTGGCATTTCTCACCAACGCATCGAACATGAGCTTGCCGAGCCTGGCATTTCCTTTGATTGGATCAAAGAATCAACTTGTTTGATTCGCGGTGATGATGACCTCACCGAGGAGCAATATTTAGCTCTCATGAAGAAGATGCGGACGGTAATTCGCGACCAATCGCTTGCATTTGACGTCAAGATGGCCTACGTCGAAGACGGCGAAGTTTACAAGATGGGGGAAAAGCTTCAACCCAAGCCAGTGGATGAGGACGAAGTTGTTGACGACGAAGTGGCTCAACCGTGTGTTGAAGACACAGAAGAAAATGCCCTTCCCGTTGAGCAAGCTCCCAAACTCACTGAGGAGGAGGAGGAGGAGGTGGCAGCGGCCATTGCTGCCGTGGAAGCATTTAAATTGGCTGAATCACAGTCGCTTGAGGTTCCTCAGGACGAAGGTGGTGATGCCATCGCGTAGACGGAAACAATAAATTTCCACTCATACATATAACTATTAGGGTACCGCAACCACCAAGGTGTAAAATAAACGAACCATCCTAAGCAAATAAAACACGTAAATTTTCAAGACATTTTAAGTGTTGAAATTAAGTTTCGACATGTTGTGTCGGTGATGGAGTTCATGCACCATTATCAACACCGCACGTGACCACACTGCGAAAATCTCTGGACGGCAACCTCCTTGAGCGGTGAACAACACAATGCTGGTGGACTACAAGCAGAAGTGCCAAGAGCTCCAGCAACGGCTTGCCGAGATCGAGGAGCTGAACGAGGTGGCGACGCTTGCGTTGTCGCGCACCCGGGCGGCGATCCGCCGGTTGCGGTTGGAGCACGCCATCCTCCTCGAACGCGTCGAGGAGCGGGCGCTAGCGGTCCCCGAAGGGCTCAATCTCTTCGAGGAGATGGCGTGTCCCCCCAACCCCATCCTGATGAACGAGGCCCTCGGCGCTGCCGGTATGGCCCGTTTAGGGGTGGTAAGACGCCCGGTGAAGAAAAAGGGTGCTGGCGGGGCTGGCGGGGCTGGCGGGCTGGCAAAGCACAAATTGCGGGACCCTGCCCAGCCTAAACGACCCACGAATGCTTACTTAATCTTCTGTGACTTGGAGAAAGAACGGGTAAAGAAGGAGGCCGAGGCGGCGGGTGTCACCGGCGATTTGCTGAAGTTGTTGACGGAAGCATGGCGCAAGATGAGCGACGAGGCCCGCAAGCCGTTCTATAAGCTTTACGAAGACGACCGTCTCCGGTACCAGCGGGAAATGGCTGAATTCAATGATAAGAAGGGTGAGGGTGAGCCCGCTGCCAAACGGCCTAAGGTAGAAGAAGAAGAGCCCACCGCCCTGCAGGAAACTGCCACCACCGACGCTGCCGACGCCCCGGAGACCTAGAGAGTCCGGGGCAGATACTAACGACCGCTACGTTTTATATTATGTGACGAAGGGAGTTATCCCATAGAATGAATGCTCGCACGTGTTCTAACTATACGCAATAAATATATATGCCAATGCCATAATATGCTGACAAATGCTATGCAATGACATCAATGAGGCTAAACAATGCCGGGGTATGAGGCTAACAACGCCTCACTTGTGAAAGCTAAATGGTAGCTGAAGGGTATAAGACCAATTTCATACTGCTAGACTCCTAGGTTCTGATCTCGTTCCAGATGGCTTGTCTGAGTTCCCATTGCGACGAGCTTCGCGTCAAGCCGAGACTGGATATGTGGGGGTCTTCGCCGTAGATCTCCGTCTCCAGCGTTATGCTGATTTCGTCGTCTTCAACTGTAATCACCAATACTTCGTCGGTAACATTTTCCGAAGTAGGGTGAGAGTTCAGAGTGGGCAGCTTCAGCGTCGATGAGTGGGGCGTGGGCGAGTGGTGCCTATGATGGCGTGGCGGCGACGTCAGCGGCGACGGGGAGTCCGGGTGGCGGTGCTGGATGCCTGCCGGGATCCCCGACGACCACCGCACCGTCTTCTTCATCACGTCGGCTGCAAAAGCCGACAGCCGTTTGGGTACTTCCCACAACGCCTTCCCTGTCTCGTAGGGGACCAGGCTCACTTGGTCCAAATACAGCGCGAGCTGCGGTGGCAGCAGCAGCAGCTCCTGCTGCGGTTGCGGTTGCAGTTTGGTTGGCGTCATCGGTTAGCTTTAAAAAGTTTTTGTGGGGAAAGCCTTCGTCCGGGGGTTACCCCAGGTTTTTATATTTCTGGGCCCTTTCGGTAGGCGACGACCGTTCTGCAGGCTTATGTCGCATGCGCGCGTAATTAAGTATGTGGCACCTGTCAATTTCGTAGCCGCTCTGGCGTCCGGCGTTCGCACTCGGGTGCGGGAATTGTTGACAGGGGCAGCCTTCGGAGTTAGTGGGCCGGGGGGTCCAGGGAGCTAGCGGAGAGAGGTAGAAGGTGGTGGTAGTCAGCGGAATTGACAGAATGGGGGCCGAGGCCGCAGCCGTAGGGGCGAGTGCGGTCGGCGTTAGTAATGGGACATTTTTACTAATGACAGCGTGATCACGGGGAGCCGCGGACGATGCCGTTTGCTCAAGTTTTGTGGCGAGATTGCGGAGCTGTGGTCACTAACCCGAATCCCGCCATGTGAACGGTTTCAGCTGACGCTCCGCAATACGGGGATAGGACTTAGCCGACGTTAAACGACGGCGCGGGCGTCAAAGCCATGACCAGCCCGTCTCGAAAACTAATGACCTGACCTCTCGATCTAGGCTCGATCTAGGCTCGCCGAATGACAACGGTTCTAAAATATGCATTGGGGTCGTCTAATCCACTCTAATGAGAAAAAAAAAAAGGCACGATGACAAATGTATGAGGATTTCTACAACTTGCCGTAAAGCGCGGCGATGTTCAGGTGGTCGCGGAAGTAGTCCCCCTTCCACTTCAAAATGACCAAGAAGATGCTGGCGGCGGCCAAAATGCCCATTAAGATCGAGAAAAGCACCCCTTGGCCGATGCCGCGGATGGCGGGCTCGACGACAAACGTGGCCACGGCAGCAAAGATCTGGCGGATCAAATTGTTGAGTGCGACGCCGGTCGCCCCCTTCCCGGGAAGGGAGTCGACGAGGTAGGTGACAGTGGCGCCAATGACGATCATCAGGGCGAAGCCAAAGAGCGAGGTGCCGATCAACGGCGTCACCCAGTGCTCGCCGTACTTAAGGCACCACCCGAAGATGAGGCACGCCGGCGGGAACATCACGCACGCCAACACGACGTTCCACAGGATCCGCAGCTCGGGACGCAACTCGCCGTTGTGCTTTTTGGCGTAGTCGCGGAGAAGCTTGTCGTTCCACCGCCCGCCAATAATCAGGGCCAAGATGTAGGTGACGGAGTTGGGGATGTACATGAGCCCGACAATCACCGACAGAAAGTTGTACGGGGGGCGGGCGTAGGAGTACGACACCGTCATGTTGAAGAAGTAGAGCACCGCGAACAGAATGGCGGAGTAGGCGATGACGAGCGCCACCGGCGGGTGGGTGAGCAAGATCAACGAGTGCAACGGGCGCACGATGAGGTCGTACGATAGCGTGCGGTAGTACTGAGCGTCTTTAACGACGACGGTGGTGGCGTGGGTAGCCATGGTTTGGTGAGTAGTGACGTGGGTGGCTTGTGTGGGGGCAATCAGATTGCGGGCCAGCGTGCCCAGACGGCTGCGCCGCAAGTGGTCGCCGGCGACTTGCTCGTGGACCCGCCGCGAGTACTCCAGGCGGTTGGTTGTGAGGCGCGACAAGTTGGGCATGAGGGGGTCGCCGGTGGGGGCGTCGCCCTCCTCGGCTTCTGTATAGCCTTGTTGCGAGAGCCTCAGGGCGACGCGGTCGAGCACTTTCTCCAGCAACTCTTCATCGTCGGTGATGACGCTATCGCCGGAGCGAGCCACGCCCAACTGCTGGCGCTCCACTTCTTCCTTCACAGATTCGACGGCGGAGACGGCGTCGTCGCCCACTTGGCCGTTAGCGCCGAGGAGCGCCTTCATAAGCGCCATATTATCGGCGCGGCGCAACGTTTCGGGAAGAAAGAAGATGATGAGAAGCACATTACACCCCAGAAAAATCACCAAGAGCCACTGGGTGGCGCGCCACCCCCACCCTTGGGCGACGGCGCCCCCCAAGATTGGCGCCAAAAACGGGCCACAAAGCGGGCCCAAGTAGTAGTACCCCATGGCGCGGCCCCGGGTTTGTGGCGTGAACAAGTCGGCGATAGTCCCAGCACCTACCGCTTGCACCAGCGCCGAGCACCCGCCTTGGAGCACTCTAAGCCCAATTAAGGCGCCGATGGTGGGGGAAAGCGCCGTGCCGATACTGAAGCCAAAGAACATGACGAAACTGGTGAGGTAGACGCTACGACGGCCGAACCGCTCCAGCATCAGCGACCACCACAAGGGAAAAATCCCCAATGCCAATAAATAGATACCCACGGAAACATTAACCGTGGAATCCGTAGTGTGCAACGACCGGGTAATGTCTTCCAAAGCCGGCAACATGATCAGCGTCCCCATCGGGCCCGTGATCAGGGCAAAGGCGATGATAAACACGATGAAATATTTGATCTTGACGGGGTAGTCACGGGCGTCGTGGTACTCGGGAATAAATACCACCAGCGAGAGAAGGCCGCGGCGCTGGCGGCGCGGCACCACACACTCTTCCTTAGGCTTTGGCGGCGGCGAATTATCGGTGGATTTGGCCGCCTCGAGGTCGTGTTTGCCAGGGTCCAGCAGCGCCGCCGTGAGCAGCAGCTCGTCGTGGTCAGGCAGCGCGCGGAGCGGGTTGACGCGGTGGTGGCTGGCGGTGGAGACCAGCTCTTGCGAGCTTAGCAGGTGTAGCAGCGAGGCCATGGTGGCATGTATAGAGGGGGGGCGATGAGTCAGGGAAATTATGCGGGCGCTGGCGGCGGCGCCGCCGCTATAAGTGTGCCTGCCGGCAATCTTTTTTCTCGGTCCGGCCGATGGTTGCGGGGCGTGAAGTCACGTGATAAAAAGGAAAGCGCTGCCATAAGACAATTTTCGTTAAGTAAAAGTGATTATGAGTTGTCTCTGATACTTAAATGAATATACTCTGTATATACCGAGAAGAATTGGTGGTTGTTGGGGGACTATTTAGCTGCTGATGTGTCAGCCGTGATCGCGTGTGATGCACAAAACGGCCAGGGCACCGCACGCCAGGTACGGCACTACTCCGATGACACATACTTTCACTAGCTGGGCGAGGCTTTACGCATCGTAGGGCTGAAACAGGGGGCCGCTTCTGCCAAGTAAATCTGAGGTGGCGGGTATGCCGTCGTCGCCACCCTAGCCAAAACCGTTATATCGTCGTTGTAACCTCTGGTGGTGGCTGCCATCGGCACTAATCGGTGATTCAATAGCCGACGTGGCTTATCTCCTGTAGTTCGCCCAGGGCGCGCAACCTGCGGGGTGAGACAGCCGCTAATATATAATCGGCGACACGCTTCCCCAACCCCACGCTAACCAACACCACTTGGCCATTGAGGGTTCTTCCACCACGGCTCGCACCATTGTGACACCATGCGACCCGTGTCTCACGTTCATAGTCAATTGCCAAGACCGGTAATATTAGACTGCCACGCTCATATGATCAGCTGCGAATCGGTCACGGCGGCACTCGGACTGTCGGGTAGGCGGAAGTTTAGCGACGCCCAAACTCTCAGTTTTCAACCGCCCCTCCATCAGTGGCATACGACAGCACGTTCATCGCGCCTCATGCCATGTAGAGGCACGCGCACCGCTGCTGCTGCTGCTCGACATGGTTAGTCCTCGTACGCTTTGACGTGACAAGTGAGCGCCCCCACTTTGAGGCGAAAATTTAAAGTATTGAAGACTATGAATCTAGTCTGGATAATGATGGTAGGAAAATACGCAGGTAAGTATGCCTCGATTGTGCACCGTCCCTTCACTTGGTGGTCGATTATCAATCTGGCACAGACTTTTGTACGCACTCATACTTGTAACTCGTCTTAGGCGAGATTGTGCGACTAGGCGACGCGTTCGCGACAAAGTAGCGAGGTGGCGAGTGTAACTTCTAAGCAGAAACCTCTGATGGAAATTGGTGCCGCAATATGACGATAACACAACGATTTATGCACAACTGGTGCTTGCAAATATTCCTCCGACACTCGTGTATAAAGACTGCATATAACTCATAGTCTTTCAGACAAGATTTTGATTATCGTATGAGACACTAAAAACACATCCCAATAATACTAAATTAGTTTATCTGTTCGGATTGGATGTGAAATACTAAGCAAAACTTTTATGATTTGTTTTCTTTGGAGAATTGTTCCTCCAAAAAAACAAAGAAAACAAGAGAAACAACTTTATTGAATACCAATTAAGGGGTATTTCAAGTTTGCTGTGTACTTTGGTACATCTAGTGAAAACTAAAAACAACTTGTGGTGTTTTTAGCAGAGATGAAAGGTGTGGTATTACTTCTGGGGAGAATGCTTGTATGCAGGTAATCATACAAGATGCAAAACACGAGGAATTGAACTTCAAAACGTCAGAGCGATGTAATCTTTTTCTTTTTTTTTTCTTTGGCGTCATCGTAGTCTGCAATTGTGTTTATTTGATTTGATAAGCTTCTTGAAAGCCAACTCAGGGACTGACACACCCACACCAACGTTGCAATAAATGGTCCTACATATTGGTTCTGTATCTTATGTTAACTTTCAACCAGACTCTACATTGCTTAAAACACTCTCGAACAAAAGTTGAACAACATCACCGTGATATGTACAGCTCAAATAGTATTTACAATAACAAATGGGACTTTTCTGAATTTTCTTAAGAATTACTTCAAATAGTGATATAAGATCAGGAAAAATTGGCACAGACTTCTAATTACCACCAAAGAATCTTTGGCATCTGAAGTATTGAAGATAAATATTTGGGCTGTCTGACGATCAATTCGAAGTAGTTTGAAGTATGTCAAGAAATAAAATCAAAGAGGAGCCATGAAAATTGTCTGTGTACTTCATAACAATTGTTGGCACCTTAAGTATAGGTGACGTGTTTATGGGCAAGTTCATGACATATTCGACGAAGTTGGAGAGGTGACACTTCAATTACATTATCTGCAGAAAAGGTAGATGGATGCAGTACAAACATAATTGTAGCGCTACAAGTTGCAAATCGCTAGCAAATCAAGAATCACCCTAATGTCATGCTTAAAATGCGCTATACTGTTGACAACAAAAGTCTCATGGAACTGAATTCAATACTGAGGTATCTAACAGGCTTTCTATATGCGTTTTCAAATGGATCCTGCATACTGATGGGGACTTTTCAAGGCAAGCATCCACCGTTGATAAGACAAGTTGAGTGAGATCTGAATCTAAAATTATGTTTCTCACGGTTCAAATATACAAGTAATAGACATCAGAAAGTGATCCTGACAAAAAACAAAAAAAAATTGAAATAAAAATTTGAAATAATTTTTGACAAAAGGTGCAGTAGAATACACGTGAGATCAAGCATCATACTTGACTCGATACTATCACGACTTCTGTTCTATTTCATTCAAATCTTACCATCAAAAGCGATTCAATGGAGTTTTAATTTATCTATTTAGATTCGGTCTCACCAAGATTTTCTGGATAACTACCTTACCGCACAAGTTGTGTGATTTTGGTAGAATACACAATAGCAAGTTTGTTTGCCTTTATTTTGCGACACCGTGGAGGCATGACGTAGAACACACCTGTGAGTTCACAATCTAGAAGACCTGAGAGTGCCCGCACGCGTGGCAGATCTCAGGCAGTCAACATTACACCCCAAAGGATGCTTATGATTCGGGGCTTTTCACACCTGGCAAATACTTTTTCGGCGTCTTCCAACACCTCCAACTACTAGTTCGTCCGTGTGAAGATATATGTAGATGATAGATTACTACTGATTCATCACTTTCCCTAATGACGGTTGTTTCGACGTAAAAAACCTCGAATACTTTCGACGCTCAATTATTTCTTGACTTACGATTAAAATGGGACTATTCCAAGATGGCAGTTGTCGTTATATTCATCATAATGCGTATGCAAATAGGGTCTAGGTGGCGACGGGGTCATCGGCCAGCGGCGTCGGCAGCGAGCTCGTGGGGACGGAGTTGGGCGTGGCGTACGCCTTCTGTTTCGGGGCGTGGTTATCCAGCGCATGGTGGCGGCGCGGGTTGCGCAACTGCATCAACTTCATGTCCACCGGCACCTCGCCCAAGTCCATGATCGTCAGCATCGGCTCGTACGGGGGGCGCGGCTGTCTCATCTCCCAGTCGGGCAACAGCCCCACCGAGGTGTTGGCTTTCTCAAACTGGCCTAACCCTAGCAACCCGCCGGCAGTGTGGCTGATGTTCGGGTGGAGAGTGGCACCCAACAGCGACTGCGAGAGTGTGAGCAACGGCACCGTCTGTTCCGGGGGTACCTCCAAGTCCAGCAGGATCAGCAGCATCAGCGACCGCCGCAGCATGTGGCGCCGGATCGGGGAGAGCGCCGTCATCCCCCGTGGCAGGTGGATCGGCAGCGACGGCAGGTTAGCGATGTCGCCGTCGGCGCTGAGGGTGAGCGGGGGCGCCGCCAACGGCGCCAGGGTGTCTTTTGGGCGCTCTTCGTCCAACGAGTTGTGGGTGGTGGGGTTGGTGCTGGGGTCGCTGATCTGGCTGCGCTCGGTGCCCCCCAGCGACCTTCGCGGCTCGGGGCTACTGGTAGACTCTTCGGCACTCGATCTGTGCTCTAAACGCAGGTGTTTGTCATGGGCCATTGAGGCGCGGAGCATGTCTTTGAGTCCCAGCACTTCCGGAGTCACCGGCGCCGCGGCGTTGCCGTTCGCGCCGGCCAACGTGGCGGTGATCGTCGCCAGCGACCGTACCCGCGGCACGTCCTGAGAGTGGGATTCGTCGATACGCAACGGCAGCAACAGCGGGTCGCGCTCTTCGTAGGCCGGCGGGAGCCCCGCGGGGACATCGATCGCCGGCGGCGGCTGGTCGGCCATGAACGGGGGTGGGTTCATCAGCGGCTTGCGCAACAAGTGGATGGGCCGCTGGATGGGCGTCTGGAGGGGCGAGAACGCCGGCTGCGCTTGCAGCATGTGCAACGCCGGGTCGACCAGCTGGGCGTCGGGCTTGTACAAGTTGGCCTCCAAGTGCATGTCGGCGTCGCGCTCGATGGGCTCGTCGTTGTTGAACAGCAGGTTGATGTGCATGAACTCGTAGGGGGCGGTCGAGTTGGCGCTGTCACTCAGGCTCAGCCCCTGCTGGTGGCGATCAAATAGCAGTCTCACCGCCAGCGCCGTGGAGCTGCGGAACGCCAGCGACAGCGACTCGACGGGGACCACTCCCGGCGACATCGGCGGCGTCGGACAGTACTGCGGGAGCGACGCCGGCGGCGCCGGCACGGTGCCGTTGTCGTAGGCGGGCAAAAGGGTGTTGCCGTGCGCCGCCAACGGACTGAGGATGTGGATGGGGGAGTCGATGCTGATTTCGTAGTGCTTGCGCTTCTCGTCGCGGGTGGGGTCGCTGCGCAGAATCCGCAAGCAGATCTTGATCCAGTGGTGCACCTGGATGTTGTCGAACAGCGTGTCTGGATGGAGCGCCTGCCCCGGCTTGTTAGGAAACTTCAGCGGCACGTACAACTGGAACTCGAGTTCGCGGGCCAAGATCTCGTCGTCGCCAGGAGCGAGGGGGCCCGAATCCTGAGGGTTTTTCCCGAGAAGCAGTCGCCCTTTGGAGGCTTTGTGCTCAAGTAAAAGGTACTTCTTCTGCGGCTCTAACCGGTGGACTTTCTTGTTGCTGCAGTAATACTCAAGGTTTTCGGTGATGTAAACCCGAATACGATGAAGCTGTACTTTACCCCAGAGGGGGACGAACCGGAACGCTAACGGGAGGTACAGGTCAAGCACCACCAGCTTACCACCAACGACGATCTCGTAGCGCAACTGATCCTCCCAGTCACGGGTGATGACGATGGGCTCGTTCTCCTCCAACAGCATCACCAGCGGCGTCCGCACGATGTTGACGGGGAGCTTAGCCGTCAAATTAGGCTTAAACGCCCCCGCGCGGCCAATGGTGGCTTCTAAAAAGTAGTGGACACTGCCGAAAGTGACCAGACACAGCTCGGGAATCGCCGGGTGCACCGGGTGTTCGAAATTGTAGATGTAGTCACCAGGGGAGAACAGCCCCAGGTCGCTGCCCAGCGACAGCGCCAGCGCCACCAGCGTCAGCGCCAGCATCAACGGCGCCGGCGACATCGGCGCCAGCAGCTCCGCCCGCGACAGCTCCCCCGGCAGGGTCGTTCGGCGCATGAACGCCGGCGATAGTGACCGGGTGAAGCTAAACGGCAGGTCGGCGTGGTTCGCCAGCGGCAGCCCCGCTCGCAGCAGCGGGCGCACCAACAGCTCGCCGCGATGCGTGGTGCCGTTGGTCTCGCGGTAGAAGTCGGCGCCGTTATGGGCGCCCACGGGACTCCCCAGCTGGAGGAAGGGCCAGGTGTGGTTGACCACCACATTGGTCTCCTGGTGCTGCAGCTTTTTCGGCGGGATCCCCTCGGGCCACTCGGTGCGCTGGGTGCCTCTAAAGTTCAACAGGATCAGCTTAAGCTTGGTGGGCTTTAACACTCTGACGACGAGGCACCCCCGCAACAACGTGGGCGGGCGGTTTTCGTACTCGTGGGGCTCGAACCCCTGGACGAACAAGTGCTTTTCCGCCGGGACGATGAAGATCTGGAGGGACAGCGTTTGCACCAAGGGTTTGTCGGGCAACTGGGGGATCAATGTCAGCGCCAGCGGCGACGACGCCGGCGCCCCCGGCAGCGGCGCCAAGCGGGCCGCGGGGAACAACGGGCTCGAGATGTCCATGGGTCGTAGCGGCTAAGGAAACCGGTATAAGACGGGCAAGCTCGAGAAACAAACACTTATATCAAAAAGGCTCGTTCCCGGGGTAGGCGGTGTGGTGGGAGGATGTGGAAAAACCAAAATCGATTGCTCATGCGCACCGAGGCAGCTTCGGCCCGGACAATGGGCCTGCGCCTAGCAGACAGCGATAGCACCCAGAGAGCCGTGTGCGGAACTCCATGCACACTCCACAAAACAGTGCAGTAAGTGGTGTTGTGAGGCCCATTACTAATGGCGCTGGTTAGAGTAGAGGTTGTTCTAAGTGGTTTTACGTGGTGGGTGTCGATCCCAGCAGAGCTAGATGGCTTACAGCAGGCGGACATACAGGCGTGCCGCAGGGTGCAGTGAGCGGTGAAAGCGCCGCTTCCGTCGCAGCGGTGCGAGCGCAGTGTCGATGTAGCGGGGTTTTCAGCGCCGGGCAGGATGACTCGCCCAGACGGGGCCTCTGGCAGCCCTTGGGTTAGGCGCCTTAATCACTAGGGGGAGTGACAGCAAACCACGCGGGTGCCACAGCGGGGAGGGCTGCGATAACCGGAGGGTAGCGAGGGGGGAGGTGATCGGCCGTAGTTGCTTTTGTGTGGAGAGAGGTGTCATCGCGACATCGCCCCGACGGGGGCGCCGGGCCCGCTCCACCCCCGCGGATAAAGCATTTACTGAGAGGTGTAGTTGTGATGTTTAGGGACTGGTTGAGCGGTAGGGTGGTGGGGCTGACGGGTGGGGAACGGGGTGTCTGTCGTTATCGGAGCCACCCTACATGGCTTATCGCAGAGGTGTCACCGCTTGAAGTGGGGCGCTAGCGGCGGTCTGGGGCGTGTGGCGCGCACGACTTGACTGGTAGGGCAACTGTAGTGGGTGCGCAGTGCTGCTGGGGCAGGGGGGCCTAGGCGTAGGCGTAGGCGTCGGCGAAGAGTCAGGCGATCCACGCGCCTGGAGGCAAAGCCCCTCCTTCAGGGCCTAAGGGGAGTTTATCATTACTGAACTACTTTAAAGCTGAATATATGAAACCGTACCCCGTGTCTAATTTTTCTAAATGGCTGAGATATGGCGGCGTTATCTCGTAGATCTTGGATGGATGATCGATCGTTTCGGGAATATCAGCACGACTAGAAAAAAGAAAATAGTGAGAGAAAAAAAAAAAACTAGAATAGTGATCTATCACCTGGTTACCGTGCCCTGAGCTGATTACGACCTCCCCAACGAATGTTATCTTTTTTTCTTTTTTCGAGGGGGGGAGGACGAAGGACAAAAAAGGAATAACACGAGAAGTGCCGTGCGGGTTAGAGTTATTCCTTGCCATAGAAAAATAGGGGCGAGGGGGTATAGTCGCCGTATATCTTGCGGCACAAACGGCTAAAAGTTTATCCGAAACTTCCATAGCGTAGAGTTTAACCTGGGGTTGACTCGTGTGAAAAAGACACTAACTTCTCACTATGGCCAGATAGCATTATAAGAACTGATGTGAGAGCAGTGGTAGACACCAATCGTTAGATTCCTTGCACTTTTCACCTATTCGAATCTTATAGGGGTAGGGTGGAAGTTGCCGTGGGGCTTATTGCTATCGGATCATTTCGATTGCGCCTGCCGTTCTGTTCTTTTTCGGTAATTGCCCAAATGGTAGCGCGGCGCCTCATCGCTCCCCAGTCTAATCAGTACTGGTTATCACACGAGATGTACCCTCGCTTACTACTACGAACACCGGCTGTCAGGTTATGGCAGTCCCACCGGACGCTCCGGGCGTCGCCCCTCAAACTGTTTGCTGAAGACATGGACGCGTGGATGCCGGTCAACACCGTCAAAGGGTGGGTGGTGATCCCCCAAGTGTGTCTTCTCGGACCCCACACTGTCGACGAATTGAACCGCCATATGACTGAAGATCCTCATTTTGACCTAGATCAGTGGATCAACTCCACGTTTGCCATCGCCCCGAAGCTGGGACGCAAAAAATGGCAACAGATGGCTTTAGAGTTGAATGCGAATGAGTTTGATGGCCAACAATCGGTGATGGAA
Organism: Diutina mesorugosa; assembly: GCA_030674695.1. Classification (NCBI taxonomy): domain Eukaryota; kingdom Fungi; phylum Ascomycota; class Pichiomycetes; order Serinales; family Debaryomycetaceae; genus Diutina; species Diutina mesorugosa. Next base: position 79,625 of record JAKUAI010000041.1, read on the forward strand.
CAACTCCGGAAAAAACTGGGTAAATTCCAACGTACTCGAGACGAAAACGGTAAAGCGGTAGTGTATGGTACTCCCACATTGCAGCACGGGTACTACTATTATGTGGTTAAAAACCGCGGCCCTAAGGAGCCGTTAAAGGACGTTCAGGCCCGCTGGCGTGAATTGGAGCCAGCGGAGAGAGACCTGTGGGTCGAAGATTATAAGCAGTTACTTGCGCTGGGATTCGACGTCAGTGGCTCGAAAATCATCACCATTGAGGAGAGGGTGGCGGAGGATGAGAAAAAGAGAGATCAGCTTCTCCGCCGTCAGCAAGCAAAAGCAGCCTCACTTGCAGCCGAGAAGGCGGCCTCGGATTAACTTTTGTATATATATCAATATCGAGGCTTTGTGTTGTGGTGGCGGCTGACCCCACCTGCCTCGATGAAACCTGCGGTTACCGACTCGGACTCGGAGTGCTTAATCCCGTAGGTCAGAGGCTCACCCAACTTCTCTCACGATAAAAAATAAAACTAACACAGCATTGGTAAAATGGCACTTACACAATAACCATGAATTGATAATGCTTATCTGAAATCAAAGAGTGAACATTAATAGTGGGAGGTTAGCCGCTAGGGGTGTCTCAGTTTTATTTTCGCTGCACCGATGATTCAAAAATTTACTCCGCGCGGAGGCGGACGTGAAATGCCGTAGATAAATTCTAAGTTAGCTTCCAACCCTGTTGCAGGTTTAATCACGCAAGCGGGGATGGGTGACCACCAACACCTACAACCATATCAACACATTGTAGGAAGTTATTAGGACACCGTCGTAAGCGGCCGACCTCGGTTGATCGATTGTGACGCCTGTGATCACGCCGTTAGCGACCTCATCTACCGTTTTCCTTTTACCCGAGCAGTACCCCGGAAACAGGCTAATCGTCACGTGAAAGCAACTTACCACACAGTCATCTACTATCACCAGGGAACGGCTTACCCGACCACCAATGGCTCTAATTTCACCGTAATCAACCAAAATGTGGATAGTAATCATCTCTTGTTTCGTGTGGTAGTGAATTGCTCGTGGTCTCGGCGTTTTGCTCTGGCTATCTCCCCTGAATTGCCGCCATGTGATTCCTCGGTTGTAGGCGCGCCGCCGACACACACCCCCAGAATAAATAAAATCTACTCCGGAGAGAAGAAAAAAAAGATTTGAATATCCTCCAGAACTTTTCCGTGGTGATGTCGTTGCAACTCATTTTGGACCACCCCACATTCAACAAGACCCTCAGATTTTTGGACACCACCCCTAAGCGGGAGAAGACCTACCGGTTGATTGCCTACCTCTCTCGGTTCTTGTCTTACTACTTGCAAAGACAAGGGTTTTCCCCCGAGGCGGTCGCCACCTGCATCTCGGTGAAGAATAATGTCTCCACTATCAGAAAAGGTATGAGATTCGGCAAGCCCTTGTGGCACATCAGAGACGCCTCCAAGGTGTACCGCAACAAGAACTTGGCCTTCAGATGGCTGCAGATCTTCCGCAACTTGTTCTACGCCGGCTACTTGACCTGCGACGGGCTCGTGTTGCTTAAGACCATTGGCATCATCAAAAAGGGTAAGCTCCCCAACGTCGGCACCTGGGCCGCCCGCTTCTGGTTGCTCGGGGTCATTTCCAGTTTGCTCGGTGGCATCCAAAAGGTCGTCAGCTACAACAAGTTCAAGAAAGAATTGAGAGAAGAAGAAAAGGACTTGGACAAGCTCAAGGCCGTCAACGAAAACTTGTACGTCGCCAAGCGCAAGATTGTGTGGGACTTGTTGGACGGGTTCATTGCTTTGAACATGTTGAAGTACTTGAACTTCACCGAAGGCGACATCGGTTTGGCCGGTGTCATCACGTCGCTCATGGGCTTGACCGATATGTGGCGTGCCACCGCCTAGGCGAGGTCTGTTATGCGAGTTCAGACGACTGTGTGTACTATATTATATTGCAAACTTCTAGTGACGGCCATAAACAAGTAGCTACCACCATTAGCCATAATTGGTCATAATCATTTCTATCTTGTCCCAATGGATAACAATTCTATACGAACCAAGTTCCGGCGGAAGTGAAGTTTCATTGAGATTCAAATTTCGTTGACAGTTTAACTTCAACAAATTTTGGACCTCTTTCAAAGTCAAGTTCCAGTGGAAGTCGTCTTAGTAATAATTCATAGTTCTTTACTCTATTGAGTCAGACTCGACCTTCCCTCGGCGAAGCCGTGATAGAAGCCACGCCAGTACCATTCCATCGCCACTCGTTTAACCTCCTGCTTAAACTTATCGCCATCTTCCACTCCATCAAGAAATTGGAGCAACTGCAGGTTGTCGATCGTCCCCACTACTTCATCATCGTTATTAGCAGTAGGTGGCATTACCTTGTTGCCAGTGGAAGATGATGGAATACCAGTAAAGGTAGTAGTTGTGGCATTGTCAGCATCTTTATCTTGAGTTGTTGTTTGTGGCTTGGATACCACGACGCCAATCTCCGGGTGTTGCTGGTAGTACGAATCCCTAAGGTCGTTCCATGCTTCGCGAATGGCTCCACTCATCCCGGCAGTTCGTCGCGCACCTCTCGCACTAATCGCGCGGAGGCTCCATGGATGTAAATCAGTAAATTACAAAAATGAATTTGAGAGATCAACTGAGAATATCAATCTAGCATAAAACACTAGGCCTATTAAACAACAAACAAAAGAGTTCACTTATAGCATTGAAAAAATTCACGCAATTGAGCCTAGTATACAATGTTGTCTCATGAAAAGAACCCACTTCAGTGATATTCACCCAATGCAGCGACGGTATCAGTATGCGGTGCCAGGCACCGGGAATATGTTTGCAGTTGCCTCCAAACCCCGTTCCAACATTGCCTCACGTATGGCATGTATACCCACGTACCATTACCACTGGCTCTCCAGTACGGTGGCATCATCTCGCGTGCGAACGATTGCAGCATAAACATTAGGTATAACTCCCGGCTTAACTCTAATACCGTATTGCCACTATAAATGGCTAACTACCGTATCATGAATCACCATAAACCTTGTTTTGGTTTCGTACCTTTTATTTACTAACACGTCAGCCTGTAGCTGATCCATTGTTTAGTGTAACCAATTGTATAATGTCTCAATGTACGTACACACGACACGTATAGCAAAACATTACTTCTGCGGGGAAAAATGCTTGGAACAAGCGACCGGCAAGCTGACGTCGGCGTTGCATTCCAGATAGCGCCGACTCCACCCCCTCGGATATTAATAGCGTAGCGCCAGATTACCCGAACCACGTCCATTTCCATAATAGGGAAGTCGTCATATCGTCCAATGTATACCATTCTCTTCTCTCTATTTCACTGTTTTGTTTCGCCTCTGTTTCATTCTACCCGTGCTGTTGTCTAATGAATGTCTATTAATGTATGATTAAATGCTTACTTTGCTCTCCTCCCTTAACTTCTTCAACCACTGGACGAATTTGGACCCGCGCTTCTTCTTCTTCTCGACAGAGTCGGCCTGCTTTTGCGCCTTGGCGTGGGTCTGGGCGAGCAGCTCCAAGTTCACCAGCTTCGCCTTGATGTGGCGCGTTTGCGACAGCGTCTGCGGGCGCCGGCGGGGCACGTCGATGTTGCTGGTGGACTTCGCCGGCAGCGTTGGGTATCGCGCCTGGGTCCGTTGCGGCGGCGTCTGCGGCGGCGTCGGCACCAGTTTCGGCGCCGGCGGTGTTGGTACCAGCGAAACACTGGTCACCAGTCCCGAGAGCTGAGGCGTCGTCGGCTTAACTGGCGGGCGCGGCGTCGGCGCCTCTTCCGACATCGTGCTGTCGGTCAGCGACAGCAGCACGTTGGCCAGCTCCGACACCACGATCAGCGGCGTCGCCAGCACCACCGTCAGCAGCGGAGCCGCCAGCGGCGGCCGCAACGTGTACTCGCCTTTAGGCGTGGGCGGGTCGTACTCGGTGATGTCGGTGGCCAGGTTGGAAATGACCTCGCCCGTGTGGTCCAGGTGGATCAGCACTGGCGACGAGCTGTAGTTTTTCGACAACCGCAGCGACCCAAGCCCCAGCATCGCCATCAGCGATGTTGGAGTGAACTTGGGTGCCAGCGCGAGCGGCGCCGGGATCGGCGGTGCCATCGGCGGCGAGTGGCGCCGAAGCTCAACAAACCGCGGCACGCGGCGGTCGGTGCCGGCGGCCAGCGCCAGTTTGAGCAGCGGCAACAGCGCCAGGTGGCCGAGAAACCGGTCCTTAGGGGCGAGGAGCTGCGCCACTGGGGGAGCGAGACTGCTGTTGGGCGTAGAGCCCCCCAGCAGCAGCGTGGTGCGAGTTAATGGGATCAGGTCCAGCAGCGCGTTGCGCATGGCGTTGGAGATGCGGTTCAGTTGATCGTAGAAGATGGAGTAGCGCGGGGCCATGGCGCCCAGGCGGCGCCGACGGTGGACCATGGTGGGCGGGGGGGTCGTCGACCCCTTGACGGAGTCGCGGCTCAGATTAGCGCTCCACACCGGCGCCGCCTGCGACGACAGCTTGGTGAGCGAGGTCGTCAGTGACAGCGCCAGGCCATGCAGATAAACGTCTTGATTGGGCGGCGGCAAGTAGTACTCATCGACCAGCGCCGCGTCGTCGATGCTCACTTCGTGGCGGGCGTCGGCATCGTCGTCTTCTTCCTCGGCGATGGCGTCCTCGCGGTGGCCGATGGGCGACGACGTGAGCATCAGCTGGTTCAGCAGCAGCGTCTTAAAGAATGGCAGCGCCAAAAACACGTCTTCAGCCGCGAGGGCAAGCGGGGCGCCGCCGCTGAAACTGGGGCCGCTGGCGCCGGTAACCAGCGCTGCTGATTCCAGCGCCCTGAGGATTTCATCCAAGTCGATCGTCCCCAGTTTTGGGGTTAATGCAGCCGCCGGGGGCTCGATGTAGCGCGGGCGCTGAGCCAGCAGCGATGAGCGCGTCCGGCGGTGGGAGCCGGGGTGGCCGAGGCGGATGGGCAGGTTGAGCGCCAGGGTCAGCGCCAGCGCCGGCGCCGGCGCCATCGGGAACAGGAACTCTGAGGGCTTGGTGGCGAAGTCGTCGAGGTTATTAAATGGTTCGTGGTCGCCGTCGGGGGGCGGCGGCAGCGGCGGCGCCAGCGCCGGGGTCTTGGCGACTGGGGGCAGGAAAACGAACCCCTGGGCGTCAAAGTCGCCCAGGATCGCCGCCAGGCGGCGGTGGCGGTGGCGGCGGACGCCGGGAGAGAGGTGGGTGTCCATACCTGAAGCTCGCTGCCAAACACTGAGGAGGGGGTACCGATGACCAAAAAGGAGTGACTGGAGTGGGCAGGGAGGTTCGGAACGACGGGTATATGAAGTTGGGGGCGGGCTTTGCGGGAGGCAACACTGACGGGTCGGCTATAGGGCTCAGCAAAGGGGTGTCGGTCCGAGAGGCTCTCCAGGCATGTAGTAGAGGCAGAACTCGCCGCGGGTGGGAAGTGGGCGCTTGAAATAATCCGCGCTCCTCCTCCAAATTTAGATTTTGCCGGGGGGCGGCAAAAATATTCCGCGACCCCGTTCGCTTGCAGCTGGGGGCGGAACGAGTAGAAAGGTAGTCTTGGGCCAGCGAAACGACCCCCCTCGGTGGCTGGATGTGACCTCAGTGGTATGTGGCTAATCCATAGCCATCCTCGACCCTTTCTACCTTGAAACAACTTGTTCTTCGCTCTGTATTGGGCCCCTCGTGGTCGGATATATCGTCGCGACACTGAGTGCATTGTTGAGTAATTTTGGGTTGCCACCGCGTCGCCCAGTAAAGGCAGCACACGCGTTGGCCGCTCTGCCCCCAAGCGTAAATTACGGGGTGTCGAAGATAATGAAAGTGCCAAAACTAGGTGGTTGCTTACGGCACTCGGTGGCTGAAGGGTGAGGGCTAGCGAAATACTCGGGGAGTGGACCCTTACATCCTAGCGACGCCGGGCGATGAGTACACCATACACTGCCAGCAAATGCTAAATTTTGTGGCGACATTCGTCCCCCACGAGATAACGATGCTGTCTGCTGGTGTCGCTTAGATTAGGCTAGCGCATTTGTTACCCCCCAGCTGCCCGTCTCCATCACAACCCGAACCCCCTGTTTGTCGCTGTTAAATGGGGCGATGCGTGGCGCTCAAGACAGGCAGGCAGGCAGGTATTAGCGGTAGCCGCGGAAGGATTATTTTGCGGGTTAGCGTCAACGGTCTTGGAGGGGGATGGGTGGACAGTTGCTGGATATATTGGTTAAGTGCCATTAGCGAAAGGGTTGAGCGTCCCTGTTCCCGTAAACCACATTTAGTGGCCACTGCGACCACGTCCTAGTGACCCTCGTGGCCATCACCTCACAGAACCGCGCGGCTGCTACCGTGTGTACCGCGGCTAAACACGAGCCCTGGCTGATTAAAATTCAAAATACACCGCTGAGTATATTAATCACATCGTAGTTGGGGTATAATTAGAAGGTACCAGGGTCGAATACGAACTTTACCACAACACACGGCGTCACCCGTCCCAGGGATTCCGCTACCGGTGCAGTCGCCTCTTCCGGGCCTGCCGAACCAGTGTTAAACAGTGGACAATTTTTAATCAATTTAATCCTCAAAATAGTTTCTTCCCCCCCCCCAAACAATTGACAATAGAACCTAAACGGCATTGATGAAAATATGGGCAGGCCGAGACTAGCCGTTTCATGTCCAATTTCACTTGCCCCTCTATCGGATAGATCATCGACCATGACGTACGACTCTTAGACGCACGCCGTACGTCGCTGCCGGCATTGCTGCTGCTGCTCTCTGATGTCAATTGGCCAAACGTGGTGCCTGCAAAGCGGTCCACCCCAAATAATCCTCTGGTGCCTCGATACAGACGTCGGCTGACAATATCCATCACTTGCAGAAATACATCACACCCGGCTGCGTCAACTCGACATTGTGTTTCCCTTCCACTTAGCCCCTGGCACAGGATGCGTGGATGTAGTCCTCACGAAATTTACCCAAACGGGAGGAGGCGCGCGTGTCTAGGGGCAGCCCCTGGTGGCTAATATTTCTAAGCCAACCTCATCGCGAGCCGCCCTTCAGCAGGTGGCGATGTGGGAGTACGTGGTTCTAATGGAGAGACTTTTATTGACGGCAATAGGCGTAAAGCCAAATTATTCTTTTGTTTGGTTGACCACTATATAGGGGTTTATGCCCGCAGTCGGCTCGCTGCACGGTATTGTCTGCTTGAACCCTGGAGACCCTTGCCGGTGACGCTTTCGGTAAATTTGTTGCGACGGTAACGGCCACAAAACCAGCACTCGTGTAGCCTAAAGGTGTCGAACCCCTGCTTTTCTTTCTAATCAGTTAAATGCACCTGCTGCCTCGAAACCGTTGACATTCTCTAAAATCCCTTTCGGGATTGCTACCGGCGGCTATTGGTGCGATGTCGTACCGCACGCCTATGGTTATCAATTTCTAATTTGCCACTCCAGCGAGCACGCGACTTTTGTGGTGAATCTCGTACTTTATCTTTTATTAGGTGGTGCTGGCTAGGTTTCTTTTTCACGTGCTAAAAAACGTCACTTCCCCATGTTTTTATATAATGTCAAGAGAAAAACATCTCCACACATAAAAATTTCCTCATTCAGTTAGCAGCTTCAGCAGGGGGTGGCACTCAAGCAATTACAGTCGCGGTCAGCGGGAACAAGGGGCAAAGCACGCTCAGCCAGCATTCCAACTGTACCTGGGGAAATAAGGTTCAAGACGAGCCAGAGAAAAAAAAAGTCGTGAACTGACGACGCATATCTACCTTAATCCTACAACCACCCACAGATTCCAGCTATAAATAAAATGGCTGGCTAAGCTTCGTGAGCTAAACTAAGATCAATTTGAGAATCTATTTCCATTATGTCGTTACTCTATAAAATTACTTCTTGCCCTTCTTTTTGGCAATTCTTCTCAACGCCCGTGATTCGTTCTTAGACACCCCGTCCACCATCTTATACTTACCCTTAACCCCGCGAGGCCGGCCGGAAAGCCCCCGGTTGGAACCAGACGCCTTCACCACCGTCACCTTGGGCTTAGTCTTCTGCTTCTTGGTGAACTTGCGCATCAATCTCGAGATCTCGTCCAGCTTGTCGCGCTCCAGCATCGCCAGGTCTTCGTTAATAAGATCCAGCTTCTTCTTGAGCTTTTCCAATCTCCGCAACGCCCGCATCTTCTTCCGCCCTTGAGCTTCCAACACCTTCTTGATGGGACGAGCATTGAGCTGCTTCTGCTTCTCCTTGATGGCGTTGGCCGCTTCCTTAGTGATGGGCTTGATGATCTTCGAATGACGCTTTTCGTCCTCAACAAACCACGACGGTAAGTTGTCGTGGTCACGGAACGAGTATTTGTTGATCCCTTCGTTGATAAGGTCATGCTTGTTCATCTTGCCGAGAGCCACCTGGTGCGCCAACGTCATCGCCTCCACCGTGGCCAAGTCCACCTTGTCGGCGTGCAGAGACTTAGCGTAGTGGTCGTCAACGTCCTCATCCTCCAGGTCAGAGCCTTGAGGACCAGCTTGGTATTCGCGCTCGCCGTCAACCACTTCAAAGTCCAGATCTTCGCTGTCATCGGCATTTTCCGTGGTGGCCTTGGAGCCGTTACTGGTACCATTGGCAGCCAGTTCCGTGGCCGTAGCAGTGTCCTTGCCCTTGGCCATTTGTGCAAGCAACGCGTCATCGTCAACCCCGTTGAACACGTCGTTGGCAGCAAAGAACATCTTGGCATTCTTCGAGAGGTTATTGCGGTGGTTGGCGTCGACAATACGCTGGATGTGTTCGTCGTCGTCAGAGTCAGAAAAGTCCAGGTCGTCATCTTTCAAGCCCCGGTCATCTTCTTCGTCCTCCAGCTGGATCCCGTCCCACGCCTCGTCGTCGTCGTCACCACGAGCCTGCTTTGCCCGGTACTTGGCGTCGCGCTCGGCCCGACGCTCCTTGTATTGGGAGTACATGTCGTCCAACTGAGCTTCGAGCCCGTCGAGCTCATCCCCCAGGTTGGCCTCGGCGGCGGCGAGGTCCTCGTCGATGTGGATGTCGTTGTTGAGGTTGACTTCGGCGTCGTCAAGCACCATCCGTTTTTTACCCGCCAGCAACTTGTCGATGATCCCCGTCTTCTTCGCCGTGTTCAAATTGAACAAGGTCTCGGCACCGATGTTGGCCGCTTCTAAACCAATGTTCATATCGGTCAACATATTCATCTGGTTACGGACGATTTCCTTTTGCTTAGCTTCGTTGGCATGTTTCTTCTCCCGACGACGCTTTAATCTTTGCTTCTCTTTGAGTTCTTGAAGTTCACGGTCGATCTTTTCCTCTTCATCTAATTCAACTTCCTCAACTTCCACCTTTTCCTCAACGTCAAGACCTAACAATTCACGCGCCTGTTTGCGGAACCGCAAGATCTGTTTAAAGTCCTTTCTCCCTAACACTTTAAGATCCTTTAAGCACTCTAAAAGTTCAGGGGTACAAGTCTTAAGCTTGCGGAGTAATCGCCACTGCACCACGTCTTCATCCTTGTTCTCCTCATCTTTAATCTCTTCTCTCAGCGGAATCACAAGCTTATTAAGTCCACCCAACTGATTAATAGGGTCGTCTTCACGAATGAAATCCATCATCTTTTTTTCATGGTACAACAAGTTGTCGCCTTCTTCGTACCCGGTACGATGACGCTTCTTCACTTCAGGGTTAAACACCTTAGCTTCGTTGTTAACGGTTTCTTGACCCAACTCTTCAAACACTTCCTTAGGGTCCAACAATCTCGGGTCAAGCTTCTTCGGCGCCTTGAACCCCCGACACACCACGAAAATTTCTGCGGAAACGTTACGCGACGCCGGCGGCTTGGTGGCCTCGACTTTGTCGAATAACTGCTGGAACACCCACATCAAGTTATTGTAGTCCCGCGACCGGAAAATCTTGGTGACAAAAGTACCCCCGGCGATCAAGTTTTCCACCGCCAATTTAAGGGCTTGCAACGTCAACTGCGACTGAGTGAACGCATCTTGCACCCACCCAAGACCCACATTTGGAGCACCATCGTGCAACACTGTATCGGCCTTCCACGTCTTGAGATGACCGCGCAACTTAGACCGACAGTCTTCCGTAGTGATATCTGACTGGAAAGTGATACAGTTGGGGAGTGGCTTGATGGGCACGATATCGACCCCGATGATGAGCGAGTTGATCGGACACAACAGCGACGCCACCTGACACCACGACCCGGGGGCGGCACAAAGATCGATGACGACCTTGGATTTCTCGAGGAAGTGGCCGTACTTCTCGTTGATCTGGATGATCTTGAACGAGGACCGGGCACGGTACCCCTTCTCCTTGGCAAGATAGTAGTACTTATCCAAACGCCCCTTGGCGTTCTTTTTCGATATCTTCCCCATGGCCCGCTACAGGATGAGATGTTCGCGCCGCGATGAGATAGAGGCCTTCGGGAGAGCTCGTCCTGCAGGTAAATGCAGTAAAGAAAACCGCAGTTCTCGTCGTTATCAAAAGGAGAGGTAATGCGTCACGTGAGAAATCGACCCATACACTATAGTTGCCGCCACCCAATACTTGCTCCAAATACCATCAATTGCGAGTGATTGTGCAATTTATCAATTAATCCATTGAATTCACCGTTGCCACTACTCATTCAATCGGCAATTGTATTCATTTTTATTCAATTTTACCCTTGTTTCCCCTGATTCAATTTGAGACATGTCATCGGTGCTTAAAGGAACACCCAAGGAATTGTTAACTAAGTGTCGCCAGTTGATTCAACCCCTCAATGCCAATTTCCACAAAGGTATGGCTGGTATCATCACCGTGATCGGTGGGTGTGCTGATTATACGGGCGCCCCCTATTTTGCTTGCCATGCTGCCGCTGTTACTGGAGCTGATCTCAGCCACGTCATCTGTGAACGGCGAGCGGCTCCTGTGATTAAAAGCTATACTCCTGATCTTATGATACACCCATATCTTAGAGACTTAGAAGGCCTGGGCCTTTCTGATGAAGATATCCAACGCATTGAAGATACTGACTTAGAAAAACTTTTAACCGATAACCAAATCCGTGACATCATCGATAATCGAGTGATGCCTCGCCTCGAGACGTTGCTTCACCGGCTGGACGTGGTGGTGGTGGGCCCGGGGTTTGGTAGAGACAAACTCATGTTGGCACTGTTAGTGCGGATCATCGAGGAAATCAAAGTGCTTAATAAACCGGTGATTATCGACGCCGACGCCTTATACTTGTTGCTGCTTTATCCTAAGCTTGGCGCTTATAAACGGGCGGTTCTCACCCCGAACGTGGTGGAGTTTGCTCGCCTCGCTAAAGCGATTAAAGTCGATGCCGGCGACCCTGACCAGCCGGATCTGGTGGTCACTGCTACCCAAAATGTCAGTCGAGCCTTAGCGGGCGCCATTGTTGTTCGCAAAGGACCCTATGAGGTCATTGCCTCGAGTGAAGGCCATCTAATCAATGACCAAAAAGGGCTGCCTCGTCGTGTCGGCGGTCAAGGCGATACCCTTGTGGGGATTACGGCGACGTTGCTTTGCTGGTCAAACCACTATATGGACCTGAAATGGGGTAATAAAGTCGAATTCACTCACGACGAGGCCAACATCTTGGCAATCTACGCCGCCGCCAACATGGTGAGAGTAGCCTCAAGAAAGGCGTTCGCCAAGTACGGACGAGCCATGCAAACACTGAACGTCCACCAGTTCGTCGGGGAAGCCTACACTGAGATCTTTGGCGACGCCGCCACTTTGTGATAGCAATACATGTCTGTTTTACAATTATGCAATTCGCAAGCGCTACGATCGTCATATGCAGAACCAATTATACCCACCAACATCACTCAATTGGATATAGCATCGAGCCCTGTCAATTTTTCTTCCTAGACTTTGTGTTTAACAGCCCAATATTCTCTCCGTCTTAACGATTTTCTATTTTCTCGTGACTCGTTTCTTATTTGTTTTTGTGTCTTTTTTCAACGGCGGCGCCACCCGCCGCATCTCCACAAGCGCACGTCAACCGCAGTCGCGACGTCTCGAATAATCCCCATGAATGGCACCCTGACGAAACGCCCGCTCGAAGGCGACCACGCCGGCGAGCCGGAGCTGGTGGCGCTGGTGGAGGTGAATGCTATCGTCGCCGAGCCCGAGGAGAAGCGGATAAAGCTCGAGGACGACGACGTGGTGGGGCTGGACTCGGCCGCTGACGACAATACCGCCATCGTCCCCGTGCGAGATCCCGACCTCTTCTACACCCCGCTCCGTACAGGGTTGGTCTACGACGTGAGGATGCGGTACCACGCCAAGATCTTCACCCTGTACTTCGAGTACATCGACCCCCATCCCGAAGACCCGCGGCGGATTTACCGTATCTACAAACGACTTGCGGAGGCGGGGCTCATCACCGACCCCAAGCTTGCCGGTATCGACGATATCGGTCCGTTAATGGTGAAAATCCCCGTCAGAGAGGCTCTCGCCGACGAAATCCTCCAGGTGCACCTGGAAGACCACCTCAAATATATCGCGCTGACGGAGCTGATGACGCGCGACCAGTTGCTCGAAGAGACCGAACGAGGCGACTCAATCTACGTCAATAACGATAGTTACATCCTGGCTAAGCTCTCGTGCGGAGGTACCATCGAAGCGTGTAAAGCAGTGATCGAAGGCCGCGTGAAAAACCTGTTAGCCATCGTGCGTCCTCCAGGTCACCACGCCGAACCAGAAACTCCCGGTGGGTTTTGTTTATTCTCGAATGTGGCGGTAGCAGCCAAGAACATGCTCTCGCAATTCCCAGAGCTGGTGCGCCGGATTGTTATCGTTGACTGGGATATTCACCATGGTAACGGCACGCAAAAGCTGTTTTGGGACGACCCCAGAGTTTTATACATCAGTATTCACCGTTACGAGAACGGTAAGTTCTATCCTGGTACCAAATACGGTGGAGCGGATATGGTGGGCGAAGGTGCCGGTGAAGGTTATTCATTAAATATCCCTTGGAACCAAGCCGGGATGACCGATGCCGACTACGTTTATGCGTTTAATCGGGTCATTGTCCCTGTAATTGGTGAATTTGACCCTGATTTGATCATTGTCCTGCTGGGGTTCGACGCTGCTGATGGTGATATCATCGGTGGCTGTCACGTCACCCCCACCGGCTACGGAGCCATGACTCATATGCTTAAAGGTTTAGCTCGCGGCAAGATTGCCGTGATTCTCGAAGGTGGTTACAACTTAGAATCGATTGCTAAGCTGGCACTCGGTGTCGCTAAAGTGCTTGTGGGTGAACCCCCTGATAACACTATCAGCACCCAACCGAGTGCCGACGCGGTGGAAGTTGTCGACATGGTGATGAAGATCCAGCTGAAGTACTGGAAGTGCTTGCGTCACGGTATTCCTGACCATTCGTTTGACGATGTGTTTGATGTTGGTGTCGAGAACGCCGGTGAGACTAATGTTAACCAAACCGCATCTCCCTTGAATGTTGCTGACTCGGTGCGTCGCAGTCAGCACTTCGATCTCAGTCAACGCTACGGGTTTGTCTCAGTACCGATTGTGGCTAACTTGGCGGTGGACGAAATTGGCAAGGGTTTCTTCACTTGCGATTTGCCAACCAACTTGGATGAGGTAGTGCTCGCTACCAAGAACGTCTACGATAGCGAGATTTTGGTGGTCAACATTCACGACCCTCCTGAAGTATGGGCCAATATCAATCCGGTCAACGGTACCATTGAGCCTAACCTGCTGGTTGTGTTGCTGTACCCTATGACGACGCTTATAGATCGGGTCAACAAAGAAGTTGAACCATCATTAGCCCTGACGGTAGGCTATATCGATATTGAGATTCCGCTGTTCCCGGTGACGCTCCCTGGTCCCCTGACTCTGACACAAGCCAGCATGCTGACATATAACCCGCAAGTATTTGCACTGGATCTCTTAGGGTATTTGTGGGACAACTTCTTCGCTTACTTCGGCCTGTTGAAGAAATTGGTGTTTGTCGGCTACGGTGATTGTTATCAGCTGATTGTCCATTTGTACGGCAAGCGGCCGCTGCTGGAGATCAAGGACTTGGTCCGGGCCACGGTGGCGTTTGTCAACCGCACCCCGCTTAAGCTGTTGGTGCCAGTAATGGATGAGCTGTTAACCGAATGGTTCTATCAAAATAGTGTGATTTTCACGCTGAGTCAGAACCCGTGCTGGCAACTGACTAAAGACACTGAAGAGAAACGGCCCCGGCGCCGGTTTGGTCGGGTGCTTAAGCTGACAAGCGACGGTCTCTTCGACGTGGTCACGGAAAAGTTCGACGAAGGGTGTGACTTTTTGTTAGACGCCATAGAAGAGTAGAAAATGTTGTACCAGTATGTACTAATGATAATGCCCAAAATTCTCAATTACAGAATTAACTGTTATGGTACCAGTCGCGCAATGTTACCCTGGCACCAAACAAAGTTCACTCACCAAGCAAAATTTAGCTCACGAATTGACCACCAAATCATGAAATAATCCACTTAAAAACACCATTAATCACCTCAATCACTTAATATGTTGTTTCAAAATTTTCCACTTTCGATTGCCAAAGACACGTCCACTCGCATTTTCTTCGACACCTTCCGCACACATCGACATGGTATACACGTCGCCCTCGGTGGTCATCGACAACGGCCTGTACAAGACCCGGGCGGGGTTCCTGCTGGAGGACATCCCCCTGGTGGTGTTCAATTCGAACTACGTCGTCGACAACGGCACCGTGCTCTTTGGCGATGACAACATCAACGCCCACCCGCAAGCTGAGGTGATGACGGTGATGGACAACGGCGTCATCTACGACTTCGAACGCATCGTCAACAACTGGGAGTACGTGTACAACACCATCGACAACGGGTCCGGGGTCAAGCCCAACGAGTACCCGTTGGTGTTGACGGAGCCGTGCTGGAACACCACCAAGGACCGGCTCCGCACGTGTCAAATCGTGTTTGAACAATTCCAGGTGCCGTTATTCTCGTTGATCAAGACCCCGCTAAGCCAGCTTTACCACGCCGGCAAGCTGACGGGGTTGGTGATCGACATCGGCTCCAGCGTGGCCCTGGTGACGCCCATTTTGGACGGCATCATCCAGACCAAGAGCGCATTCCACTCAAAGTACGCGGGCGACTTTTTGAACCTTCACTTATCGGCTTACTTGGACACCAAGTGTCCGTTGGACTCGTTGTTGCCGGCGAAATACTCGACGGCATCGTCTTCGTTCAAGCACTACTATGTGCTGCACCACCTCCTCCAGGACTACAAGATGTTGTCAATTTCGTCGTTGTACAACCTGCAACCCCTCAACTACTTGCAGTTGCCGCTGGGTGACCACATCGCCGTCAATGATGCCCCGAACGTGCTACAAAACTTGTTCCAACCGGGTGTAATGCAAGTGCCTGGGGTGGAGATTCCTCAGCCTCTGGTGGATAAGCCTCACACCCACGGGCTCACCAACTTGGTGTTCCTTTGCCTTAAGCTGTTGGAGTCGGCTATGTTGCCTCTGGATAACACTCAGGGAAGCGCCAAGTTCGCCCGGTTCAACGAGACTTTCAAGACGTTGCTCGCCAACGTCTTAATCACTGGCGGTACCTCGTTGGCCCCGGGGCTCAGCGAGCAAATCCTCAACGATATCCGGGCCCTTACCCCGCAATACTTCCCCAATTACGGTATCAGTCCCTATGCCATCAACCTGGTGTCTCCTAACCAGGCCAACGACATCAACGACACTTGGGAACGCCAGTTCAGTGCCTGGTTAGGCGCGTCGAACTTGGCGCTGATGTTGAACGACCGTAATGAAGAATCTAACCTGGTCAACATCGCCATGGAAAACTGGTTTGTCACCAAGGCCGACTACGAAGAGATGGGTGAAGACTTCATCGTCGAGAGATTTAAGTAATGTGTGCTAATAGCTTTTTTCAAAATAATGTATTATACAGTGGATAACTCGATTCTGATTTCGGGGTAGTTACCCAACTAGTGCATTTTCCGATCTCTTTCCCTTCGGTATGTTTACTAAATTGTCGTTCATGCGATTGCCCCCTTCGGCTTATTCACTAATGGAGGCTTTTCCCGGAATCTCGACCGTCGTCGGCTACTCTTTCACTTACCCTGGTCCCGATCTGTGTGCAGGAAATCGCCATCGGAGTTGCAGCTGCCCCAGCCGATAGACCTCGGACCTCGCGTTACCCCACAGTCTCTTTTTCCCCATAAATACTTCACCGACCGGTAAACCCGCCACCCCATCTCCAGCAACCATGCCTGAATTGACTGAAGTGAGAAGCCCCATCGACGTGGCCAGCTTGGAAAAATTCCTTGCCAACATCACCCCCGGCGATAAAGTGACGGTCGGGCTCAATGTCCCCAAGTTCACGGCGCCGTTTACTATCAAGCAGTTTAAGTTTGGCCAATCGAACCCTACGTACTATTTGTCTGATGCTAATGGACAAAAGTTTGTCCTCCGGAGAAAGCCCAGTCCCAACGATAAGTTGGTGCTGAAACTGGCCCATGCCGTGGAACGGGAGTTCTTCCTCTTGCGGGCGATTAACATCTTGAACAGCGAACAACCTGACCCAGTGAAACAAGTGCCTGTTCCCAAAGTGTGGGTGCTCTGTGAGGATGAACTGGTGATTGGCTACGTGTTCTACGTGATGGAGTTCATCGAGGGGCAAATGCTTCGCAGTCCCGAAATGCCCGAGATTGAGCTGGTCGAAGAGAAGAAGCAATACTGGGACGCTATTATGACCACCGCCGCCGCCATCCACATGCTTGACGGTGATAGATTGATTGATAATCTCCCCAAGGAACACTTCCCTCAGTTCCACAACAAGGAGAAGTTGAAGCTGTCGCTGTATTTCGCTCGTCAAATCAGAACGTTGACCGGGGTCACCAAAGGTCAATCGAAGACTGTCAAACCTATCCCTCACTTCGAAGAGATTTGCCTGTGGTTGAGTCAAAAGGCCCCTCGTGACCCTGCTAAATTGACCCTCACTCATGGTGATTTCAAAATCGATAATGTATTGTTTGACCCTAAGACCAAAAAGATTGTCGCTGTGTTGGATTGGGAATTGTGTACCATTGGTCACCCGCAATTTGATTTGGCTAACTTCTTACAACCCTTCTCAATGCCGAACCATCTCAACAACTTGTTTTACCAGCCACTCACCACGACGATTGGTAGAGAAAACCCTGAGTCACACAAGCAGGTGGTGGAATTGTTGAAGTTGTATGAAACCAAATATGATGGTAGCTGGGATCCTAAAGACCCCACCAATAACCCCGTTGATTTGAGACCGGTGGGCGATGTGTTTGGCTTATTAAGATTGTGCGTTATCTCCCAAGGTATCGCCATGAGAGTCGAAAAGGGGGTGGCATCGCTGGCTAATGCCCAAGGGTTCGCCCTGTTGTACCCGTACTTGGCCGATCTTGCTATGGAGACTATCGCCTCCAACAAGTCAAAGTTGTAATCATATAAACCATTTATTATTGAAATATAAACGAATTATCAGTATGATTTATGGAGCTACCAAATGGGGGTCGAGTGCGTGAAAATGCAATTGTAAATAAGGAAGTTTATCTCCCGTAATAAATTCACTTAACGCAACTAAGTGACTATAGAATAAATAAATCTGTTTGCATTGTTTTCTTTGCGTGTCATGACTAGGTGACGATCATCGATGTCGGCGACTCGTCGCCTCATCGCACCATGTCTGAATTCGACCCGTTGACTTCCAACACTCGTCCAGCCACGGACGCCTTGATCACCGTGAGAATCATCAAGTCATTCCCTTACCGTAATGTAAAGAATTACGTGATTCCCAAAATCAACCTCAAAGAGACCACCCCCACCCAGCTTTTGGAACAGGTGAAGCAAGCCATCAACACTCAGGGATCACTCAGGCCCTACCGTAACGTCGAATACGACACGATCAAGGTGTACTACCACCCTCATGAAACGAAGTCGATGAATCTCGTCATCAACTTCGATGACGATGACACCAAAGTGTTGACTTCTGATGATAAGAAAAACACCAATTTATGGGATTTGGGTGTCACTAACGAAACCGAATTATCGGCGTTTGTTTGGGAAGACTACCAGGAGTATAAGAAGAACCCTGAAGACAAGTGGATCTAGACGAATATCGTACGAATGCATATTAATTCCATAATCTCTATATGAGTATGGTGCCGCCAGGGCACCCAAATATTAAGAACCACACTAACCAGTCATCAGTGAACCAAAAATAGATAACCATAATTATGTCACCGTTCCTCCAGGGCCGCTTTTCAAGGCCTCATGCCAAAAATGCCACACACGACCCCATCGCCGGTACACAGTCAAATGAGTCCACAGGGCAAAGTAGATCCCAATGCATATGTAAATGCCCATGATACTGCCACTTATGAAGATTCGAAACATGGCGTAGATCAAGTCACACACTCCGAGGATAAGCTTCATTAGTCCGGAAACGTCAGCGAAATCAATACCAGACGTGAACACTGGTGCGTAGTCCTCAACCAGAATGATCACCAGTAACGGTGATCGATGAAAGAACAGAGCATAGACATCCTGGACAATGTTATCCCAAATGATTTCTAGATAGCCCATGCGTGTACGTTAACCGATGGGGCACAGGCGCGATAACGGTGCGTGTTGGTCACGTGGTGGCGTCATCAAGTAAATTCCGATATAACAGAAATTGGTGGCCTTATTGGCGCTAAAACGGGGTAACAAGTATCCACTCTTTTCAAGCATCGGTGTCAATTGCACGTTACAGTTTTCTGACTCCAATTGACTCAATTTTTGGTTTTGCTATCAAAAATAAATTGTAGTGGTGGTAGCTGACTAAAGCACGGTAGTGATCTCAACTATCATTGATGTAATAAATCAATTTTGTACGTCAATTGTTTTCAATTTTGAAGAAATGGTTGAGGCGGGTATTGTGGGTGATGGCACTCCATACTCCGGGAGACCACTACAGATTTACTTACTCGCAAGCTTGGTTTCCTGCAGGACTGCACCAAAATTATTGGCCAATGAACGCAATGCGAAAAAGAAGTCTCACCTGGAGTCTGAAAAATTTAAACCCTCCGTTTACCACTCAAAAGCGGAACGCTATGTTCAGATCCATTCCCGTACAAAAAGTGGTGGCTGCTGGTGTGGCCGCCACTGGTGTGACTGCTTCGTACTTGCTTTACAAGGACACCATGACCGCTTCGGCCATGACTGCCGCTGAACACGGGTTGCACCCTCCTCACTACGGCTGGTCCCACAACGGGATGTTCGACACTTTCGACCATGCTTCGATCAGAAGAGGGTTCCAAGTGTACCAAGAAGTCTGTGCCGCCTGCCACTCGCTTGACAGAATTGCCTGGAGAAACTTGGTCGGTGTGTCGCACACTGCCTCCGAAGCCAAGGCCATGGCCGAAGAATTGGAATACCCCGACGAACCCGATGATGAAGGTAAGCCCAGAATGAGACCCGGTAAGTTGTCTGACTACATCCCCGGCCCTTACAAGAACGAGCAAGAAGCTAGAGCCGCCAACCAAGGTGCTTTGCCTCCGGACTTGTCGTTGATCGTCAAGGCCAGACACGGTGGTTGTGACTACATCTTCTCCTTGTTGACTGGTTACCCTGACGAACCTCCCGCCGGTGTTACGTTGCCCCCTGGGTCGAACTACAACCCTTACTTCCCCGGTGGTTCGATTGCCATGGCCAGAGTGTTGTTCGACGACTTGGTTGAATACGAAGACGGTACCCCCGCCACCACTTCGCAAATGGCTAAGGATGTCACCACTTTCTTGAACTGGGCCGCTGAACCCGAACACGACGAAAGAAAGAAGTGGGGTCTTAAGGCTCTCATCATCGTCTCGTCGTTGTACTTGCTTTCGGTTTACGTCAAGAAGTTCAAGTGGCAACCCATCAAGAACAGAAAGATCAGATTCGACCCCCCTAACAAGAAGAACTAAGCTGGAGGTCTTGGTAAACTTCCCGTTTTAAAACTTTGACCCCCATTACCGCATAGTGGTCAATGTAAATACGTCATTTATCATATATGAACCCAATAGAGATTCATTAATCGACATTGGCATTGTTGTCGAATTAAGTAAACCCTCCACAAGCCCATCTCATCACACTTGTTTTGTCACTGACACACGGTTCTGGATCGCTGAAAAGGTATATTCAACGTACGCAAACCAATGGCAGTCTTTACAAAGTAATCCTGGGAATACAAGATGACCGTGAACTCGATTGCAAAGATCAGTACTTACCAACTGGTCAGGAAGTGGCTGACGTGCACGCGCACCTGTATCTGTACCCTCAACTGGCCAATTGGTGGGTGGTTATTACAATGCATGCAAGTATTAATGATTTACGAGATCCGGCCATTCACCGACCTCCAATTGGAACAGTAATGAGGAGATCAACACTCACTTAAAGGGCTATTATTTTCCTTAAGTTCAAATTCATCAATAGTCGCCGATATCAATTCGCATATTAGTGAAAGGAATATCCACTACAATTCCATACACGGCACCGAAAGCTTTATTAGTATATGTTTTTAGCTGACATATATCCATTGTTACAGCCAGCAAATGGAAATTGCATGTTTTTTGGATTTTGAAAAAATTTGTTAGTTCTCAGCAATCTCAATGTTATGTGGTAAACTGGGCCGACCCACAACAATGGAGTTTTCAACATTATCACCCAACTCTCACATACTATTTGACGATGATGTTTACTTACACAGACACTGTGCTTGAAGGTGACTGATCACACAAATTACAAAAAAACTAGCTGCACGTCATTAAAGAACTGAAAAATACAGTCCACGGCAGGACTCGAACCCGCAATCCCCACCGCCGGAAAGTGATACCTTACCATTAGGCCACGCGGACATTTTTTGAAATTTTCAAAATCCACAACTTTGAATTGTGTTAATGATAAGTATAAGTTGACGGAGAGGCTGAAGATTCGCTATGTTACCGAATTCTGCCTATCGTGAAACCATTGATCCTGAGCCCGATCCTCATGTCCAAGTCCCTCCTAGGGATCATGCCGCCAACCCCGTTCCACCCACTGCTCGTGAAGGCTCTGCGAAGAGCGCTGACGCCAATCTCGACGATGTTTCTTCCTCGACCTCTGGTCATCAAGACCGTGAGATGAATGAGAATTTAGGTCACGTGACCAAAAATTCCAGATTACCTAAAGTCACCGAATTAGATATTTTGAAAGCCTTCTCGGACGACGAGGACGGTAATTCTTCCTAAACAACAATGACGTCGGCATGTCTGAATCAGATGTTGATTCCGACGTAGCTATGAATACTGAAGGACCCCAACCTCCCACTGAAGTACCCCACGTGGCTGGAGAGAACTCCAATCCCGGGGCTCAAAATTTAGCGTCTGGCTTGACCAAGGAAAACGACCCTATTGAAGGCACCTACTACACGGGTGCCCAAGTTGCTGCCTTTTCCGCGAACGACTCCGGCTATCGGCCGTTCCGTGCGCCTGACCGCGAATACGAGGCAGAGACCAAATATTTGGACCCCGAAACCCGTGCGATTGCTGATGCCAATCGGACTGACTTTTCTGCTGAATTAAGCAACCTCGACACATACAAAATCACCTATGTTCCGGGTGCTTCAGTTCACATTAGTCCCGAGACGTTATTTCTTTCCTACAAGAACGTCCACATGCTCGAATTAGTAGTGGAAGTCCGGGCAGCAGTCACAAAGTTGAAGGCTATCCAAGACCACCACTCCGATTACTGTACCAGAGAAAAACCTTTCAAAAATATTGACATCGAAAAATTAACCAAAGAACGTGACGATACTGGAGCATCTTACATGCGGAGATGCGACAGAGTCGAAGCTCTCGGGCCTCCCCAAGACGCTGATCCCGTTCTATATGAAAAACTTGCAAAAAAAGCCGAAAACTCCGAAACTTCCTTTAACCGGTTAACTCGCGCCGTCAACGACTACTATGCCTTCGAAGAATGGGCTAAGGCCAACCCGATGGAACCCGAAGATCTCGAAGACGCACGTCAGGACCTTTTCAAAAAGCTCGAACACTTCAAAATCTTTGCGGGCGCTGTGTGCACCTTCAACTCGAAGGACTCCGGGGTGATTATGTTCTCTCAGGACCATTTTGAAATTGTCAAAAGAGTACTTATCAACCCTGCAATCTCAGAAGTACTTACCAATGATGAATTGTACGCCTACACCTCGAACTACCCCGATGATTACCACACTGAAATTGCTCGTGTCTTTGATCAGATCCCTCTTCACAGCGAGAAGGTCACTGACTCAGTACTCCATAAGGATGTGACGCTCGAGGAAGTAACTACTCCTTGGAACAAATCGGAGGTCGTCGCAACCCTCAATATCTCACCGGCCGCACAACGTCAAGGAAACCTGGGCCTTGCCCTCTTTAGATCCCCGTTTGGTAGAGATAATTTTCTCACCCTCGCCAAGGAACACTTCGATGACTGTCAAGACGTACAAATCGACTATGTTACGGACCCCACCCCTTACCCCAATTCAGCTGCTCACTACGCACTTATATCATTCACCTATCGAAACAAAGCCCCGCGGAAAGAACAATCTCACAATTTTGGATACTCCCGGTTTACCATCTTATCCCAAACAGAGACGGTATGCCGCTATTGCCGTGAACCGGGCCATGACATCAAAGATTGCTCCAAATATTGCAGAAACTGCTACCAAAAACACCGCAGTCGTAACCCCTGTGGCACTGTCACTTGCGAAGCCTGCCACAAGAAACACTATGGAAATGACTGCGACAAAGCCTCTAAACGATTCAAAGCCGA